>WBMY01010831.1:715939-745702 GCA_013397315.1 Donacobius atricapilla | reverse complement strand
AAAAAAAAAAAAAAGCAAGCATGGCATGAGCCCAAGCAAATCTGCATGACATTAAAGCAATATAAATAAGACTATTAAGTAAAAGTAAAAACCATAGAGGAATTAATCTGTCTCCATTGTGAATGCTGTAGTTGGGAGAAGATGTGCACAGAGTCACAACAAGCAACATGAGTCAGTAAACACACTCTTACCTACACTCCATGATGACAGCAGACCACTGCTTGGACTAAAGGAAGAATAAAAATATCTGAACAACTTGAAAGCACTGAACCCAAGCCAAGGAGTACCAGGAAAGCTCTGGGTTCACCATTAACAGAGCAAAGTCAGGAGGCTACTTGGCCAGCTTGGCTCTGGAGCAAGGTGAGCTTTTCCATGGTACCACGACACAGTGTGAGCACATCTGGATGACTTGCCATTAAGCACAGGCTGTTAGCTTATTCTCTGAAGATCTACCACAAACAGGGTGATTATATTTTAAACAGAATTAAAAATACATGCAATCTATCCTATCAAAACCCATTGCATAACTCCAGCCTTCCCTGTGGTTGTTGCAGGAAGCTCTGATTATACCATTCAAACCCAATGAGACCCTCTCCCAGGAAGATAATGCTGCAAATAAGCAACAGACAGGAAAAATCCTGGGAATTTTATTAAACAAAAGTAGCTTAAAATGAAGTTTAATTCAAGGAAAAATAAATATTTTTTATGTTTTCAGAGGCAAAATCTGACTATTGTTCTGTGTTTTTCCCATTTCATCAATAGCTTAATTCTGAATAGAGGAAAAAGTCTACTACCAAATGACACCGAAGTCTAAGGCAATATATGCATTATTTTTTGCACCTTCACTGAGCTGGAACTTTTAAGTGCACAGCTCCTCTTTTATAAGAGTTTAAAAGTGTAATCAGGGTGTGTACAGGCCTTATTGTGACAAAGGGAAAAAAATTGCCTTGCACTTCTCTTGGCATCACAATGTATCCATTAGCAATTGCTGATTTTAGCTTTTAACAGTGACTATAGCCATATCAATTCATGACGCTGACCTCTGTTTTTCTGAATGAATTAAGAGGAAGAGAAAAACGTGGCTTCCACTAAGCTTCCATTCCAGCACAGGAAATCCTGTGTGGTTAGATACAGTATGTGTTGCACTCAGAGATTTTATTCTACTCCCCTCTAAAAGGCCAACACGAGCAGCATGTCACAGGAAATTCTTCCTTATTTTCAGTAGTTCTCAGGACAAGGCTTCTTTGGAAACAAGGTCAGCATGAATAGAGCATCACTTCCTTATCACTGCTAAGCAGCTGCGTTGAGGATGCGAGACACAACGCTGCACCCTGCCCCTGAATACCTCTTTTCATAAACTTTAAGCATATGCAGCAAGCAGCTAAAAGTTCCCTTGTACCTTTTTAAGATTTTTATATCACACACTTTCAAAAAATATTTTTTTAAAATGTACTGAGCAACCGTAAGGTTAAACGCCACCCTAAAAAAAAAAAAATCAAACTTCAACTACTTTTAAACACACAGCACCACACAGCAAGGCTGACAAAATTAAAGCACAGAGTTTTGGCTGACTCTTCAGGAAGCATGGGGCCCAATTCCAGCTACCTCTGAAATGTACCACTTTCAAGGTGCAATGTACTGCTTTCAAGGTATTATTATTGTAAGTCTTTCACTCTCAGCAACTCCTCAGTTTTATATAAAGCCCCAGCTGTAATTAAGCATTTAACTTAATAAGCAATATATGCAGGAATTATATGCTTAAAGAGTGAAAAGCAAATTCCAGTTTTTCCTGATACAAACCACTTACAAAACACGCAGTTTCCCCCTCCCCATACCCCATGCCAGTGAGACTACTGTCAAATACACTGATGAATAAGGTGTTGCTAATTTCCCTCAAGAAAATGTCTTGAAAGGTTTGCATTGATAACAACAGCAGTACACAAAATATTTGCATTTATTTTTGCATATTTTTGAAAGGAAGTTAAGGGATGGGCGGAAAGGAGCTTTAAAAGTTAGCAGCAATTTGTCTAACTGGTGGAACCACCAGTTACCCCAAATAGCAGACACCCCAGAATAACAGGAGGGCATTTAAAACTAAGACACTTAACCCCTCTGTGACCAGAGAGAGACAGAGCGGGTAAGGTCCATCCACCACAGAAAGACAAGCAAATCAATTCAGTGCTCTTGGCAGAGGAGATGCAGAGGCAGCATGGTTGTTGTCACATTGCAGACTCTTTGATTAAGAGTTTAGGTGGAGGAGCTGAGAGGTGAGACTGGCAGAGGTGAGACTGGCAGCATTCCACAGGCAAAAGGGTAGCCACAGCCACCTTTGAGACATGGAATGGAAGAGGAGACAACATAAAAGAAGGGAAGACCAATGAAAAATGGTCCTAGCAGTTAAAATAAATTGTCGGTTGAGGCTTACAGCGATACTCAGTATGCTGGCTGCACCACATTTCAATACCATTTGAGCTGAGCAACTCCGCAAATATTTTCCAAAAGAGATACCTAAACAACAAATATAAACCTGTTACCTACAGATTTGTCTTCCTAGTTTTTTGGCTACAGAGCTCCCAAGTGTCCACACACTGAAAGCTCTCATGTAGCTACAGCCCCAAGCTGATGAAGTCTAAGATCTTGTATGCTCCTGGCTAGGCTGGAATGCTAAAACATCCCTCAGGCTTGTAGACAGTATGAAAATGGCATGGGTGATTACAATTACCTTGGGTAGAATCTCTCCTTCTCTTCTGAAGAAAGGCCATAATGCAGGATAGGTTATTAGAAATTGGTGTCATGAAGGAAATGGCAATAGTAATAACCAACAAATAGAACACTTGCCAGATGTTTTAATTCTGTGTTTAATCCTCATGTCATAAAACTTGATACCCCTCTAAAGGTCATGCAGGTGCTTTCAGCTGTATCATCAGGTAAGGTAAAAAATCCTATATTGATCTGGGGTTCATGAACACCTAGAAGCAATTTTACAATCTACAAAATAGTTACAGCAGAGTCTGCTATGTGTGGAATCGCATACTTGATTTTACAAGCATCTTCTAAAAGAAATGGCATCAGATAAGAAAAAACACTAGTAAGGAAGTACAAACCGAGTAATTTTGAGCATTTAAGTAGATAACTGGTATAATATTTCCATGACACTAGGACAATGTAAATGTGTTTAATTTTGCAATGCAAACATTGGCTTTTCTCTGAAGTGCAGAGCAAATTCCTCACAAAGGAGGAAGAGTTTTCTTTAAGAATCCAAACCTTAATCCTCTCCATTTTTTTTTTCAGAATATTGCTGTTATCTTAAACCTCAATATAACTTACACAGCAAATACAATTTATTTAGTACCTTAACACCTGTGGGATAACTAATAGGATAGATTTTCCTTTAATTGCAATGTAAGGCTAAAGAGAAAACACAACCCCCCAAAACAATACCTGACCTCTTAGATCTTTTACAGTTTATTGCAACTTGCTGTTCCATCTAACTTACAGCTGCATTGGAAAGCAGACTAAGAAGGCACAACTGGTCCAGACATACCAGGAACTACTCCCTCAGCAGAGCACACTGCACTTCAAAATTTTTCCCTCTATCTTTGTTTTTAGAAATCTGACTCTATGTGCAAATCCAGAAAACGTCTTTAAATGAAACACGGCAAGTACTTGTGCTGGGCACAACTCATGGACCTGTCTTTAAGATCCTCTGCTTGACTCCAGTGCATTTGACAGAGCAAGATCTTGATTTCTTTCTGGATGTGAAGTTAAACTGAAGCTGAAAAGGGAGGATGAAGCGCTATTACTGTTCCAACACTGACTCTGGAAAATCCAAAACAGTTCTATTTCAGTATTACTCAAACTAGTAAACAATTAAACCTGACCAGTTCACTGACAGGTTGTTTGTCCATAGTTGGCAAGGTCCCAGAACCAACCACAGTCAGAAAAGCCTTTCTGTGTATCATGTAGGTGCAGGAGGTGCCAGGACTGGCTGGCACAGGAGCTGCTGAAGCAGCTATGGCTGGTTCCACCTTGCACTGGAGGGGCCAGGCTATGGGATCACATCAACCGAGTGTCACCCCCATCACTCCAGGCTCGCACTCCTCAGAGCTCCACAGTCCATGGGCTGGAGAGGCCGACTGTTTTTGTATAAGGCTTTCAATTTGTGAAACCTGGTACTGCTTGGCTCAAGCACATTTATTGCTTATTCTACCAGGCACCTGATACATCAGAAAGAAGAGGGAAAAGCTTCTGCCTGGAAAACACACAGCATAAGTTACACTGACATCATAATAAACACAGACTAGCTATGAGAAAGGGAACCACAAGCCTAGAAACCATCCCTCAAACAGGACACAGCTTCCAGGAAATCACTATTGAGAAATTCTAATAATTTACATCATGTTTGTTTAAGGACTTATTTTCATGTAGTATACTGTAAGGCAGAAATGGGAAAAGAATACCAGAGCTGAGACCAAGTAAGGCAGCAGAAAGCGTGATCACAGAAGCAAGGACACATTGACTGGAGTCATTAAGAAGCACTTGTTACACAAGTGACTCAGCTTTCGGTCAGTGGCAAATTCCTTTCAGTTCTTGCAAAATCTGAAAATCATCAATATTCATCACTTTCCTGGCAAAAAGCCTCATTCTTTGTTAACAGAATTATCAGGCCAGAAGGAAGTTGGAAGTTTCTGTGACAGTCAAATCCATCCCTCTGCAAGTGATTTTCACTTTATCACAAAAATATTCCTTTTTCCAGTTCCATCTTTGGCACAGAAGCATTTCATTCTCATGACTGCAAATTTAAGTACCTTACCAGTTTCCCTACCTCTCAGATGTAGAAATATATTCTTCTGTAACTTATAGCTAAGACATTTCATGTAGCTACAGACTGACAGGCCAGACAAAGAAACAAAACAAACATTCATGTACTCAGAGAGCTATGAAATTTCAAAGGCAAAAGGCAACTCAGAAATTACTCAAGGCCTTAGTGTGCTTAAAAAATTCACTGTAGCACAGGAGGCTAACCAATGGACAGCTTCAGTGAAATAAGGGGTGTGGCAAACCCCCCAAATCCCCATACTATAATAATTAAAGTACGATTTCTAAACTGTACCTTGTTATTACTTTGTTATGGGGTGAATCATTCAACTGGTCTCCACAGAAGTTTGATATTTCCCATCCAGGAACAAGCATCCATTTCACTGCTGTTGCCACTTGAATTTTAAAGGTTCCTTTGCCACTGGTAAAAGGATCTATCACAGGCCACAAAGGATTGATCCCATACAATAGGAATCAGATTTATTGCTTTTAATTGTTCTTTCAGGCAAGAACTGTTTTAATCTCACAAAAAAAATTCTCCAGTCCGTTGACAAACAGGTTGGTCATTTGTACAGAGGCTTTCACCCCACCCTGAAAAGGAAGAAAAAGTACTTGGAAAATGGCAGTAGGAAAATGGGAAGAGCAGTTCTGTTTCAAGACAAACAAAACAAAAAGCACATTTACACTTCCAATAGGAAAGACTTGTTAGATTTATTTACTAGTTCCCAAACTATCCATTTTGATAGCATCAAAAGCAAGACATTTGGTACTTGGTTAACCAAGTTACCTAACTCAGACAACTGTGCAAGCTCCTTCAATGTATGTAAGGACACTAAATTTGAGGATTAAACACAGAATTGCAGCAATTAAGGCCTCTGATGCTTTTAACAGTGTACAGTCAAAGAGATTTTCTTCTAACAGAGTTACGAAACAGAAGCATGTCTATTTTAGGAAGCTCACATTTACTGCTGTTAGTATTAGACTTCCCAATACAACCATCATCCAAATAATCAATGAAAATTGTTTGCAAGATGCCACTCTGCTATTAGCAGTTACTCAACCAAGGAAAGATCTCTTAAGTTTACAAATAAGAGTAGCATTTTTCAGCATGGAAACTGATTTGTCAACAACCATTCTTCTCCTGCACAAAACCTCTGACAATGTCAGCTCACAGCAACACTAGCTTCATTTGTTGGCGGGAAAAAAGGCGTCCCTTTGTACCATCAGTTTTGTGCCCTTTCAATAGCAGCTCCAGCGATAGATTGGTGTGGACAATCGCAGTGACCATCTGTGACTACGATAGAGTTTGATAGCTGCAAGACCAACATAGGTTCAGCATCACCACATCTTGCCCTGCTGAGTCTTTCATACAGCTTTGAAAAACTTAATGAAAATGGATACATTCAAAGCTGAATAAAAAAAGGTCTCAACAGGCTTGACCCTAAACCTAAACAATGAAACTGTAATGCCAGCACCATTGTATCAACATGACAGATGTAGGTCGTGCTAGCTTTCATCTATAGCTGTGACTGATAGCTTGCAATTTGCTGACAAGACATCTAGTTCCCATTTTCATTTCGTTTGCAGGCACACATTTCAAGGGTTCGATTAAGATGGAAGATTCACTTTTTTTTTTTTTTTTGGTTGTTCACAGAAAAAATTCTTGCAAAGATGACAGTCAGCATGTGTCACTAACCTAGGACATTCTTGTACTAAATGCATCCTACAGAATTTATTCTAAAATTATTCAGTGCAAGATCGGTTAAAAAAGTTTATAGAGGAATCTTACTGCTTAACCAAAAAAGTTAATTCACAAAGAGCCGTAGTATTAATGCAGTATATAGCTTTAATAGCTATAAGTACATTTAAGTACATTACCAGTTTCCCTACCTCTCAGATGTAGAAATATATTCTTCTGTAACTTATAGCTAAGACATTTCATGTAGCCACATTTCATGTGGCTAAACTAGTATTTTCCTGCTTGACTTAATTATGTAATCTAAGTTGTATGAAATTTTGCTAATAAGAGCCAGAAATCCATTCATCCATAAGTACACATTCACTGCTAGTACAACCTCACGATGTGATCTGTCCCATTTGGAACAGGGTGAGAAACTGATTTATATTTGAGCTAGGGAAAAACAACCATCCAAACAAAAGCTCCTAATCAGCACAGGTTACTTGAAGAGCAGTCACAAAAAGTTTTATAAACAACACATTATTCTCTTTTCTTCCTGGACAGCGCAGTTTCAGAAATTACCGAAACAGCAGCTGGGACAGCTCAGGTTAGAACTGCCCTGCTTTGTCAAAATGTCAAATCCAGAAGAGCAGCACAGAAAGCCTTGGCAGCAACCAGTTCCTGATTATCTGGAATTAGTCACCTCCTTTCTCTGTACCACCTTCTGTGGTGAGCAGGTAAAAAGTTGACAGACCATAAATCAATGGATCCAGAAGGGCATCAAGAAAGCTTCCTGGACCTTTCTCATGTAGGCAGAATAAACAATGCAATTTTGCAAGAAACCTTGTCCAGGCTGAAGGCACATAATATCCCAATGGACATGAGTGACACATGATGTCCCTCAGAGGTCCATATTTGGACCAGTGTTACTTAACATCTTCATTACCGACAGAGACAAAAGAATCAAGTGCATCCTCAGCGCATTTGTAGATGACATGAAGCTGAGTGATGCAGTTGACACATCTGAAGGATGGGAGGGATGCAGAGGGACCTGGACAAGCTTGAGAACTGGGCCTATGGGAATCCCATAAGATTTAACAAGTCCAAGTGCAAGGTGCTGCACCTGGATCAGGGAAGCCCTGATATCAGCACAGGCTGGGGATGAAGAGATGGAGAGCAGCCCTGCTGAGAAGGGCTCAGGGGAGCTCCTGGAGGAGAGGCTGGACATGAGCCAGCCATGGGCACTCACAGCACAGAGAGCCAAACGTGTCCTGGGCTGCATCCAAAGCAGCGTGGCCAGCAGGGCCAGGGAGGGGATTCTGCCCCTCTGCTCTGCTCTGGTGACACCCCACCTGCAGTGCTGCCCCCAGCTCTGGGGTCCCCAGCACAGGAAGGACATCAACCTGTTGGATTGAGTCCAGAGGAGGCCACCAAGATGATCACAGGAATGGAGCACCTCTCCTATGAGGGAAGGCTGAGAGAGTTGGGTTTGTTCAGCCTGAAAAACAGAAGGTTTTGGGGTTACCTAATTGTAGCCTTCCAGTAACTGATGGGAGCTAACAAGAAGGATGGAGCGAGGCTTGTTAAAAAGGCCTTAGTAACAGGACAAGAGGAAATGGCTCCAAACTGAAAGCAGCTTTAGATTAGATATAAGGAAGAAATTCTTCACTGTGAGGGAGGTGAAGCATGAGAACAGGTAGCTCAGAGAAGCTGTGGCTGCCCCATCCCTGAAAGTGTTCAAAGCCGGGTTAGAGGTTGGATGGGGCTCTGAGCAAGCCGGTCTAGAGGAAGGTGTCTCTGCCCATGGCAGGGGGATGAAAACTAGATGATCATTTAAAGTCCCTTCCAAAACCATTCTATGATTCTGTCATAATGTCACCACCACATAAGAAGAATCCCTGTATCCAAATCCCATGTAAAATGGTGGAAAAATGATCTCTGTCCAATGTGGTGAGGAGAGCTTTTGAATTGAAATGATAGGGGGGGAAGAAAACTACAATCCAGTGAGGAAATGGGAGACCAGGACGACAAACAAAGGCCAGCCTAATGTGGAAAAGAAAGACCTTTAATCAACAAAAGAGGGTTGAAGGCGACCACCTCAAGTGTATGGCTAGAAATAAGAAAGGAAGGAGGAAGGAATCAGGGGAAGCGCATACCAACTCTGTGAAATCAGCATGACTGGGATACTTCTTCTGACACACCTGTACACCAGCATTTGGAGGGTGGTGAATAGGAGGAATGAAGTTTGACTACAGTTGCAGGGCTACAAATCTCATCAGGACCATGGAGATGCAGCAGGATAGCTCACACAACTAGACTGCTATAAAAACAGATAAAAGTTCTTTGGGGAATAACAGGCCAGGACAGGGAGGAGACTGAGTTGCCTTTTACATAAGAAAGGGATGGGAATGCATGAAGTTCTATCTTGGGATGGGCAACAAGTCAGGTGGGACGTTACAGCTCAGTACTAGTGGTGCAGACCAACATGGACAGCACTGTGATGGGTGTCCACTACAGACCACTCAACCATGAGGAAGTAGAACACAGAGGCCTTCTCCACACCTGTAAGAAGCCTCATGTTTGCAGACTGCAGCTGACATGGTAGAATGTTACATCCCGATAACTGCTGGAAGGGCAAGCACAAGTAATCCAGGAGGTCTCTGAAGCACCCCAATAATAGCCTCCTGACAAGGGTGATTAAGGAGCCAATAAGAGAAGATGCTCTGTTCAATCTCATTCTTAGAAATCAGAAAAAAAAATGGCCACGAATGTGAAGGCTGGAGCAGTCATGGCTGCAATGACCATGAGATGATGGAATTCAGGATGGCATGAGAAAGGAACAAAACAAATAGCAGGACAACAGCCCTGGACCTGAGGAGAGCAGACTCTGGTCTATTCAGGGACTTGCTAGCAGCAGGACAACTGGTGGGTTTTCAAGGATCATCTCCTCCAAGTTCAAGAATGGTCTGCCCTGGTGAGCAGAACATCAAGCAAGAGTGGCAGGAAGGCTAAATAGATGAACAAGGAGCTCTTGACAAAACTTAAACATAAGAAGGAGGCATATGAGAGGAAGCCACAGGGATAGGCAGCCCAGGAAGAATACAAAGACACTATCCAGGAATGCAAGGTGAAAATTAAGAAAGCCAACGCCTGTCTGATACTGCATCTGGCTAGGGACATGATGGACAACCAGAAGGGCTTCTGCAAGTATACCAACAACAAAAGGAAGATGAGGGAAAAATGTGGGACCACTGCTGAATGGAGCAGAGAACATGGTGACTAAGGACGGAGAAAATGCAGAGATGTTCAATGGCATCTTCGCTTTGGACTTGAGTGGTAACATTTGGCTTTGACATTCTCAGGTTCCTGAAACCCATGAGAATGTCAGGAATAAGCGTGACTTACCTTTGGTACAAGTGAATTAGTCTAGCAAACACACAAATTGGACATACCTAAGTCCACTAGACCTGGTGGAACACATCCATGAATGCTGAGAACTGGTTAGTGCCATTACAAGGCAATTCTGGAATACCTTCACAAGGTCATAACTATTTGGAAAGGTTCCTCAGGATAAAAGAAAAGCAAAGGCAACCCTTATACTGGAGAGAGAAAAGAAGAAAGATCCAGAAACAAAATTTCAGCCAATTTCACCAGGACCCCAGGGAAGGTGTAAGAGAAAGTAATTCTAGAAATACTTTCCAAAAATGTTAAGGACAGGAAGATGATTTCAAATAGTCAGTATGCAATTATGAAAGAAAATCAGGATCAACTAACCTAATAACCTTCTACAATTAGATGATTCTCCTGGCAGAGGAGAGAAGAACACAGAATATTGTCTATCCCGATTTTAGTAAGGCTTTCAGCACTGTTCCCCTACAATATCCTCATGGAAAAACTGATATAAGTATGAGCTAGATGAACAAACACTGGGGTGGACCGAAAGCAGATTGAACTGCCAATCTCAAAGATTTACAATCAGCAAAATGAAGTCCGGCTGGCATCCAGTCATTAGTGACATACTCCAGGGGTTGATACTGGGGCCACTAGTCTTTCAACATCTTCATTAATGACCTAGATGATTGGTCAGAGGACATCCTCAGCAAGCCTACAAATAATACAAAACCGAGAAGAACAAGTTGATACAGGATATGTGGAATCAACTTCCATTCAAAGGAACCTCAACAGGCTGGAGAGATGTGAACCTTGTAACATTTACCAAAGGGAAGTTCAAAGTTCTGCACCTGCAGGCATCAGTACACAGTACAGGCTGGGAAATAGCTTGAGAAAAAAGTCTTGATGAACACAAAGTTAAATGTGAGTCCACAGTGTGTTCTTGTGGCAAAGAAAGCCAACAGCCTCCTAGGTCGCACTAGGAAGGCATTGCCAGCAGGTAGAAGAAGACTTTTTGTCTCTACCCAAAATTGGTAAGATCTCATCTCCGCTGCTGTGTCCAGTTCTGGGATCTCCATTCCAATGGGAGTACTAGAGTGAGTTCAGCAAACAACCACAAAAATGATTAAAGCACTAGAGCAATTTTCATCCTGAAAATTAAAAGGTGGATAATTCAAGGTGGATCTTAACAATGAGTAAAAATATTTAATGGGGGACAGGGGACAGGAAGAGAGAAGACAGAGCCAGACTCTCCTCAGCAATGCCCATTGAACGAACAAGAGGTAACAGGCACTATGTGATATTCAGGGGGAAAAAAAGACCTTTTTGAATTTCCACTCTCAGGTTACTAACCTCCCTTACATAAAGTTACTGTAGTGATCCTTGTGACAAACAAGAACCAGTCATGATCAAGTCAAGCAACAGGAAGAGCCATTTAGTAGCACATTCTATAAATGCAACACAATGCCCCGGTCTCTCCTTCCTGGTAAAGAATCCCATTTTTCAGTTGAGGTTGTTCCAAGGGGAGGGAGTACAATAGCTTTATTTGGCAAATAAATTACTCATATAGGATGCACTAAAGGGGATGTAAGATGAGGGTAAGGGCAGGAGGTTTCAGCAAGTTACAAGTATACTGCTACTGTGAAATATTCTTTGCACCTCCATAACAGAGATGCTGTTCTGCACTTAAAGCAGAGTTTACCACTCACTCCCTAAAACTGGAACATTTTTCTAGAACATTCCACAAAATAAAATTTTGAGCAAAGAAGATCACATCAGTTATTTAACATAAAGGGCTCTGCCCTTCCTTTCCCAAAGTCCAGTGAAGTCAATAGCTGTTTTCTTCAGAGTTTAGCAAATTTGGTTAGGTCCTTCAAAGGGACATGGATTTTGTTTAGGAAAGTGTTCTCCTGATAGGAATGAGCAGAAGGCTGTAATATACCCAAAGAGATAGGTAATTAGGGAAATGGACTACCTTGAGCCATGTCTGAGAACTGTTCAACCCAAACAAGGAGTAGAATCAATCAGTTTCCCAGACAACGGCAGTCTTTTGTCATTGTTGGATCTGGCATTTAAACTGCAGAGGACAGGCATAGGACAGATGACCAAATTCACCACCACCATCTTTTTGAGCTTTTCCTTTAAAAAACTCATTTAAGACAGATTATTCCATTGCCTCATCGCACATAGTAAGCCAGTAAACATTAAATAAACCAGTGAAAAAGAAGCTTCAAACCTGCTAGGCTTCCTCTTACCAATATCTGATGGAAAGAGGGGACTAGTTTGTATTTTTTACCAGAGGTAATTTCAGAAAAAAAGTAAGAAATCCTTGAACCTATTAGGTATTATTCCTTAAAAGTGCCAGTTTTATAATTTACTGGCATACTTGCTGAGGCTGTAGAAAAGGTTACTGACTTCAAGACCTCAACAACACAAAGCAATGTACAACCCAGAACATACCAGAAAAGATTCATTATCACTCTTTACGTTTAAAGGAAATACTGCATTGTATTTAGGTCAAACAAAGTAAGTACAAAGTTGAGTAAGGGAAGAATGCAATTACAATGCATATACCAACCTAACTCAACATACTAGAACCATGTAAACATTGCTATTCATTGTACCTTGCAATAAAGGTATCTCCTGGATGAAAAATCAAAGACAGCAAAACAATCCCCAAACCACTGAATAAACTGAAAAACATCTTCTTAAAATATCTTGACTCAGATGCTCAGGGACTGGGAGAAAGCAAATCATATTTTAAGAGTTTCCCAAATAAAAACTACTGATTTATTGTAAACTCGGCACTTAACTTTGTAAGTAGATATGCTTCTTCCAAGCTTCCTTCACCCCTCCATTGTTTTATTTATCTGATTTAATACAAGTTTTTCTTACACAAAGCAAAAAAGAATGCGGTTGAAACTCCTGTCTTAATTAAAAGGTTTTTTTGTTCTGTTATGAACCTTACTTGACTGCTCAATACTGTTGCCCAGAAGAACAATACATATTTAAATCTCTAATGCCCACAAGGGAAGAGAGTCCATTTCGAGTTCTGCAGTAACTGTAACAACCTTGGGGATAAAATACTGTTAAAAAAATATGTGTTAATCTAAACTTACTTCCTGACTCTAACACTCCACACCCTGTAACCACTGATCTTCACATTTTTAAGAATTTGTACACTTACAGTCAAGTGCAGCTGCCTCCTGTACCAGTTCATGAGGTTTGAACTATGGAGAGGGTAGAAGTACAGACCATTACGAGTCAGAGTTACTCAGAGTTAGGTACAGTGTCACAACACACCACAGGATTTGCACTACACCATGAGACCTTTAGAAACAAAAGGGACCAATCTCCACAAACACCCACATCTCTCAAACTCTAGCCCTGGCAAATCAGTAGGAAGACATTTAGGACAGCACCTTTCAGACAGGCACTCAAAGATAAAAATCTTTTTGCACTCAAAAATAAAAATGACCAAGAACTTCACTCCGAAGCAAAATTTCATTTTCCACTTTCAAGTATTGTAGACCTGCAAATATGAGCCTGCAGCTAACTGAGCTATTTAGCCTGCAGGATAGTAAAGAACCACAATACCAATGTCACCTGTAAACTCCACTGTGTGAGCCACTTGCTGAACACACCATCTTGTTAGAAATTTGCAGACGACTACTGAAATGGTGACGTTCAGTTCTGTTTGGGGATGTAATATAACCCAAGAGGCTCCCAAGGGAAATGACTTACAGCTCCTCATTTATCTTCTGACCAAGCATATTACCATCCTATGTGTAATTCCAAGTACAATCATGATACAGGCAAGTGTGCACTCAGTAGTGGGACAGCATCTGGAACCAGTCCCAGACATGTAATGTGATACACACATACCCTAATTACGTGATAGGCATTCCAGGTCACAAGACAACAGTATAGTTAGTCACAACAGAGGGAGGACATGTATGTTTGAGAGGAAATGCAGCCGATCTGGTCTGGATATGTTTGCTCAAGGGCACAGAGTAGCATCACAATGGATTCAAGGACTTGCATTACAAGTAACAAAAGTCATCACTTTCTGGTTGGCGCTCTGTATTTTATATACACACAGACGCCTCATGTTCAGCAACGCAATTCTGTCACCAAGATACTTTTCTTATGACAATGTTTACAGAAATGCATAATTTAGGGAATAAATAATATATACCTGTAAAGCAATTCAGTAAACTTATATGAAATATGAACTCAAAGTTTTTTGATATTGACACAGCTTTTGTTCATGACACAAAAAAAAAAATCATTCTTGTTGTTCAATATTCTACGGAACCTTCATTCCTCCAATATTGCAATTTCAATGCTAAACATATTAATAGGGTCATAAAGATTCAGATTATGTAATAAAGACAGTGAAAGCAGATGATAAAATGCTGTTAAACATTCATTTACAGCAGCTGGGAAGGCCCTGCCAAATGTTGCTTTACATAACAGGTCGTGACGCTCTGACTGCATTAAGCTTTCTGATCACTCTTTCTTTATCTGCTATGATTGTGAACACAATATGAGACAGCACAGACTAACCAATGGATTTAGAGGCCCTTTCAAGCACACCACTATTTCAAAGGTTTAAAAGATTAAAACATCAAAAAGAGCCTTGTGGTTACTACATTGGTGCTTTTGCATTTTATAATGCAGACATGAAAGTGACATTCACATCACTCTCCATTACCTCCACAATTCAGTACCTCAAATAAATTTTAGAAGTGACTATTTTATTGTGCTATGATTTAGTTAAGCTATTTGCAAAAAAGGAAGTAACAATAACTTGAAAACATCACTGCTACAGTTTTCACAAAGCATCTTGAGTACTACTGAGACATTCTGTAATGTATGTATAATCCTGTCTACAACCTATGCTAAATTTTATTTTATGAATTGCATCTGATTCAAGTGACAGTTCTTGCTTTGCTTCAGTATATTCTGCATTACATTTCCTTTGTTTCAGAACAGTCTCTCCTACACTTAAGAAGTCAGGATTCTGAAAGCATGGATCAGATCCTGCAAGTTCTCAGGAAAGTAACAGCCAGAAACATTGATTGTGGGACTAGGTCTGAATGTCCTACTACAAAAATGATGACTCATAGTTGGATTCATTTGTTTGGCACATTCCCATGCCAAAATTAAGCCAAGTCCTTCAGACATTATGGAGATTAGTAGCCCTAGGAAGGTCAAGAGCTCTAGTCAGGTCAACAAATTGATGTGTGTGAAGTAAGTAAGGCTGTCCTAACAAGACACATAGCAACTATTCTGCTTGTAAACACAGTACCACTTCAGTCATCCCTCCAACCCTGCATTAGTTAGCAACTATTCAGAGCACTGAATGCATTCAAAGCCTAATCCATTAACTGACTGAAATTTTACTGCAGTGGGTTTTAAACTTTTCCAGTAGCCAAGGCACATTAGAGAGCCCTGACATGTCTTTAGACAACTGAGAAGTTTCCTCAGCACCTACCAGCGCCAGCTCCACCCCATCCCCATGCGGTACTGCTTCAGCAAAGCCCACCTCATTGCTTAGGAAACCATCTAAATACTAGACCTGGGCAAAAATCTTATTCATTGTCGGAAAAATAAATTCCCGAAGAGAAACCCCAGTTTCATCAATACTCATTTACTGCTGTGAACAAGGAACTTGGTACTCCATTTTTGATTCAAGTACAACTACCTTTATGACACTTAAAGTGACTATTGTCAGTCCATTCATTCACCTGGAATTAAGATGTCTCCTCACTTTAAATTAAGTCCTTTTGCTTAAGGTAGAGCAGAGTCTTGGCCCTGATGCAGGAGAGGTCGAAAGCTTTTTTTTTTTCACCAAGTCAGGTTTGTTTGCACAAGAACTATACAAGAGGTATGTCTTCCCAAAAATCACACTCTTCAGATGAGATTCAAAGTGGTAATTCCAAGGTTATAAACACACTGTAATAGGAATAATGGCCTGTATGATCCTAGTACCAGGTCTGAATCCCCACTGCACTACACACTGTTTAAGTTATAACCTAAGAAGCTCTTTTCCAGAGCATCGTGCTACAGACCTACACGTAAGATGGAGTTTTCAGTGATCATAGCTAATCTCATGATCTTCCACACTACTGATAATTTACAAACTGAGAGGAAAAGTAATTGCAGAGAAGGAAGCAAAAAAAAGCAATTAAATTAAATTTAT
This sequence comes from Donacobius atricapilla, assembly GCA_013397315.1. NCBI lineage: Eukaryota > Metazoa > Chordata > Aves > Passeriformes > Mimidae > Donacobius > Donacobius atricapilla. The sequence goes on along the minus strand of WBMY01010831.1, from coordinate 729,608 downwards.
TTTCAAATATCCTAACACAAACAATGCTAAGCAAAAACAAAGCCACATAATGTCAACAGCATGTGCTTTCCAAGTCAGATATTACAATTAAAAAACAACAGATTATATATAAATAGTTAGCATATATGCAAAGACTTAGTAGAAATTTTAGTTCCCTACCTCCTTATTTACAGTATCTTCAATACACATAAGCATACTCTTATCCAGTAGGAACTGCTACTGATTCAGGATGTATTAGCTATTCATTTAACTCAGCAGTCAATTACAATTAAAAAAAATATCCATTACATAGTTATATAAATTATCAGATAACTGAATGGAGTGCAGAACAGAACTAAGAACAAATTGTCCTTTCCAATGCAAAACACACCAGTGTACAAGTTCAGAAGCGTACTGTCGCCCTGATGTTTTCAGCCTTCTCTTCTGTGTCACAGTTTTCATGGTTTGGGTTGTTTCTCATGCACAGGTGTGTAAACACTGGCAATGTTTTCACAAATTTAAGGAAAGTTTTCATTCCTGTTTTTAGAGATATGGACAGCTGATGGACAGTTGTCTTGACCAATGGGATGGGGAGAGGTGTCAACCTTCTCCCCCAATCCCTGGACTTTGTAGAAATATTATAAAATGGAGTCAGATCTTTTTAATAAAATAATTCATGCCTTCTCACCAAAGTATGTGTGTGTGTCTGTGTGACGAACAGCGTCAGCGTACCTGGAGGGTTGTCTTAAATCCACTTTCAAATTAAGTGGAAAAGAATTCAGAGATTTTCATCTTCTTCCCTGATTCTTGGCTATGGCACTTCACATACAGCTGTTCAAACAACCTGACCTCACCACATAGAGCTGCAGCAGTAGAAGTAAAGAACAATCCCATTAATTCACCAAAGTAAAGCCCCAAATCAGTAACAAGTAGCTTGGATTCTTGAAGGCCTGTCTGCTGCTCTACAAAACAGTTCTGCAAACGAAATAACCTAATCAGCTGTCATGACTGGTAAAGAGTTCTTCATTTTTCCTCTTTACAGCTATATTAATGCACAGTAAGCATTCACATCTAGTCACTAAACCCCAAAACATTCACTGTTATTTGACTAAAAACTGCAGGTTTGCTTTGGCAATATTTGCAGACCAACTTGCCCTTCTTTCCTCTTTAAACATTATTTGAAGTAATTTTTCTGCCCCCCAAAAAGCCCCAAACCCTACTCTTCACAGATACGAAATACGTCAGGAATATTTGCTGACTAAGTTTCTGGTGGTTGCAAGAAGAAAAGCTGTTTGTGAATCTCCAACTCAGACACCTGGGGACCAGAACTGCCATGGGACAGAGGACTCACTATGCTGTATGGAGGGAGCGCTGCAGGAAGAGTCATTGAAGCAAAGGTTCAAGCAAACAGACATTCATCTGTGAACCTTTCAAATAACTCTGAGCAAACATTTCTTTCACAGATTATCAGCAAAACTAGAGACAATCTGCCAAAAATTGGTGCAAATCCTGGAAGAGCTTTAAGATTAAAAATCACTACAAAGGAAAGAGCTGTCTTTTTTCTGTATACTGTTATAAATAAATAAAGTATCCTCTGAACACTCCCCCCTCCAGATTAATGAAGTAAGTATTTTTAATTTAGAATGGTCACGTAATTATCTCAATCCTACAGTCCTCCTCCTTTTCTATTCCTTTAAAAAAGCAGAGCAGGAACACATGTTGGAATTCATAGAGAATCCTATCTCTCTGGTGCCTGCTCTAACTACCAGGCAATGGATTCATAATCACCCTGTAAATAATTAAATATTCATTAAATCTGGGAAGGAGCTTGAGAGCTTCAACAAACAAGAAACGAGGGAGACTTGTCCAAGAATACTAAGTTCCCTAGTTCTCAGAGCAATCATTTGCAAGGTGGGAGATCCGTACTCAACACTCAATTTTGAGTAAGATAAAGGTAGCAAAACACGGAACTGAACTCCTCACGCAAATGCTCTGATCCCTAGGAAGGATGCACTGATCAGATTCCTGATGCTGCAATTTCACACATATTCTCACATGGCTCAGCAGAAAAAGCAACATTTTTAGGTCTACTCTGGTGGCAATTCAGATGACATCATCATGGATGAGCACTTCGTCTCTGCCAGCTGGAGGCAAGACTGTTTCTGATCTATAAATATTAGAGATGCTGCATTTCAAACCATACTACAGAATAAACATGTAGGCCAGTATGTGCAGTCATACAAACATACCAATACCTCAGAAGTGAGGGAGCAACCAAAGCAAAACTAAATGTGGCATCTGGAAGGCAAACACAAGAGCTAGAGTTCTTTTATGAATTTAATCCCATGGGATATTTTACACCCTAAGCCTCTTTAAGCCATCATGGAAGACTGAAAACTTCTACTGTAGCCTGAAAGTCTTTCCTCTTAGGCCTGAGCAGAGCCCCCAGCATGCCGCCCCCCCCCACCCCCCAGTTACAGAGGCCATACTGGAACGACCAGGGAACAACACAGAGCTATACTGAACTGCCAAGCAGGCCACTATCAAAGCATGTGCATGCAATCTCATTGAACAGATCCTCTGAACACCCATATCCTCTCACCAGCAACTCCATAGTTTGCTTGTCAGGGAATATGTATTGGAAGAATTACTCTTTGGCTCTTATTTTCATTGATTTTATCCCTTTTGATATGCAAAAGAGGGGTTTTCTTGCTCAACATTATGGTTGTCCAGAAAGGTTTCCCAGATATGTGAGTCCCTTTCAGTGCTTAGCCAGACCATGCAGCAGATCCTCCTGGAAGTTATGCTAAGGCAGGTGGAAAATACTGTGACTGGAGAGCATGACTTTATAAGGTAAACTGAGCCTTAGAAACTTGGTAGTCTTCTGCAATGCAGGTTATGGCACTAGGGGATTAGGGAAGAGCAACATGTCACATTACCAGGACTTGTGTAGAGCACTTGATGCTATCCCACATGACATCCTTGTCTCTAAACTGGGGCCACATGGGTTTGACAGATAGACCACTTGATCAATAAAGGAATTGGCTGGATAGTCTCACTCAAAGAGTTGCGGTCAAGGGTTTGACATCCAAATGGAAACCAGTGGTGCTGAGTGGTGTTCCTCAGGAGATTGTATTGGGACCAGGGCTTTTTGACACCTTTATTGGTGACACAGACAATGGGATTGAATGCACTCCCAGCAAGTTTGCGAACGACCCCAAGCTGTGTGGTGTAATGAACATGCTGGAAGGAAGTCATGGCATCTAGAGGCACCTAGATTGGCTTGAAAGGTGGGCCCCTGCAAACCACGTAAATTCAACAAGGCCAAGTGTAAGGTCCTGCATGTAGGTCAGGATAATCCCAAGGACAAACACAGGCTGAGCAGAAAATGGATTGAGAGCAGCACTGAGAAGGACTTGGGCATGATGGTTGACAAGAAGCGCAACATGATCCAGCAACGTGTGTTTGCAGCCCACAACACCACACACATCCTGGGCTGCATCAAAAGAAACATGGCCAGTGGACCAAGGGAGGTGATTCTTCCCCTCTGCTCTGGTGAGATCCCACCTGGAGGGCTGCATCCCACTCCGAGGCCACCAACATAAGAAGGATGGGGACCTGTTGGAGCAAGTCCGGAGCAGGGCTATGAATATGATCAGAGGTCAGATCAGAGAGAAACCTCTCCTGTGAGTACAGGCTGAGAGAGTTAGTGCTGTTCAGCCTGGAAAAGAGAAGGCTCTGGGGAAACCACAGAGTAGCCTTCCAGTACCTAAAGGGAACGTGAGAGCTGGACAAGGAATTTTTACAAAGGCATGTAGTCATAGGAGAAGGGGTAATGGCTTTGAACTGAAACAAAGTAGCTTGAGATTACATTTAAGGAAGAAAAAATTTACTGTAAGAGCGGTGAGGCTTTTTTTCTCAGTAAGGCCACACAATCAAGTTCACAAGGTGTCATCAATTGCACCATCCCACAGGAAAAGTGGGAATACTGCTTAAGAAGCACAGGATTTGACCCACAACTACAATATCATGGCATCAGAAGTGGCTGGCAATTAAAGGATTACAATGGAGCCCACAATAATCCGATGAGCTTGGCTGCAGAGGCACACAGATTGCTCATCACAGGCTGCCAGGGAAGAAGCGATGCCAGGCGTGCACGACAGCGCTTGCTGCCACCAGGCTCCTCCACGCCACCCTGGGAGGAGAGAAGCACCTAGCAGGTGGGGACCTGCTACCTGCACTGGGCTCCCTCATCTCTTCTGCATAGGGGAACTGTCTCCCACTCTGCACATAGTTGTGATTTTAATGCTAAAATATCTGAGCAGATGAACACTTTGATTCTATTTTCTGTCATAACATTAAGAACCTCACTAATTTTATGCACTGTTACTTGGAAATTAGGAAGGCACAAATGAAAACAGCCCCCCAAAAGGCATATAATACAAACAACCCTATTACATTTGTGTTAACCTCAAGTAGTCTGTTGGGCAGCAAGCACAGCATAGTTGTCAAGTTCTTAAATACACCAGTTGTCCCTATGCACAGCTCACACAAAAGCTAGCTTTCTGCTACACAGCTGGTTCCTCAAGAACTAGTATTACTTAAGCCAAGAATGCAGACAGCAATTTGCAAAATACACGAGGCACCTCTGGACAAGAACCCACACACTTTCATTTCTACTCATCAGCAAATCAGTGATTTGCAATACGTAGAGCTTGCTGTGCTGTCTAACCAGTTATAGCAACCTTGCTGTAGTAAGAATCCCATGATAAGGGTAAAGAACTTTTTTATTTTTAGTCTGCCTTTTGAATGCCTACATAAATACTCTCAAAGAAATAAAAGTAACTTTATGCTAGCAACTTAGTTACAGCAACTACTCAAAGAGACCAATATTGAAACATATGATGAAAGAAGAAAGTCTTTTTGGGGTGTTTTTTTTTGGTTTTAGCAGAACAAGCAGAATAACAGATCATCCTGATCTATATTTTAAAAATTCAATTAAGTAACTTATAATCATTCCAATTTCTCCATTATTGTGTAAAACAGTAACTTAATTGTTGAGTTAGGAAGTTTCAGTTGAGACACCTGCTCATCTTGCTACTGAATGAACACTGACCTGATGCTTTAGATTGTTTATCCTCTCTCTGCTTAAAAAAGAATCAGAGGGGAAAAGCAGAGAACAGTAAGGTTTGAAAAAAGACAGGTTGTCAAAAGAACAGAGTCATACAAGAGCTATCACTGAATCTTATTAGACTTCTGGTGTACTCTGTACTTTGTAAACACAAACAGATTCCTCTGATTTTCAGGAAACAGATACTCTGGAACTGGCTAAAACAGTAGAGACCACTTTCTTTTCCCATATGAAAGAATGTACACTGCAAAGTGAAAGGGGATCAGCTTGTCTCCTTATTTAGTTTTACACACAGAGCAAAGCCAAAAGTGTGTGCCACTCCGTTTGTGACACCCTGGAAGAAACAAGCAGCATCTCAAAGACTCCCCACAAAAGACAGCACCAACAAACTGCTAGTAGACTTCACATGCGGAGTAATTCAGATGAGTAAGCACTGAGTCAGTTACGGAGTCTGCATAGTTTACATGAATCTCTAGTCAGTTTTGTTTCCCGCAACAGCTAATTATGTAAAGGGTTACAATCATTACTTCCTGGAAGTCATCATCTGGTAAGCCAGCTGCATTTGCTTTTTATTCCCCATATAGCTATCAAGAAATACTGCACCACAAGTGTTCTAATTATACTTTTTGTAACTTCTATTTTACAATAAAAAAACCACTTAAGTCTAGTATATTTGGAGAATGTTTTGGTTAATATGCTAATACATCTCCCTTGCCTGTTTGTCAGCACTTCTGCATCTATAAAGAAAAGTCTCAGGAGGTTGCAACCAAAACTAAAGCATGTTTTATTGATCAATAATAGATAACGAAGTTAACAGGAATATTCTAACTGATGAATCCATGATCACACTTCAAAGCAAATTCTACTGAATCTTTTTTGAGAAAAACAGACAAAGAAAAAGTATTTTTCCCTTCTCATCACTTTAATTAAAAGCAACTCCTCAGATGCTATGATCAACGTAAACACAGATAAAGAACCCACATACCTTGGAAGAGACTTCATTAAAGACAGATCAACAGCACTGTGCTGCGCTGGACAGAGTTTGGAGTAAATAACACAGGCCATCTTCAAGTTATTTCAACAGATATGATTATTAAAGAGTCAAATCATAAAGCATACACTTTCTCCACATTTTCTTTGAGCATTTAGTGGATTTTCCCTTCCTGCCTGCAACATCTACCTCATTAACATGCATCTAAAGTTGGGTTTATTTGATTGTGCCAACTGTGAACTAAACCAAGCATTTATGCCTTCCAGAGAAGATAGGAGAATAACATGAAGTCATGACAATGCCCACATACAAGGCAGTTCTTGGAAACAAAACATCAGATTTGCTTGGGGTTATTTCCAAAATGCTGTTCATTTTTCATAATGACATTACATCTCAAGTTCAGGAATTATCAGTCACCTCCAGGTAAAATTCAAGCTTCCAGTGGGTTGTGCGATGCAAGACTAAATATTGTATCTTGCAATTCACACATGCCTAAGAAACAGTGACAGAGGAAAAAAAAAAAGAGAGGGAAGGAGTTCTTCAAGAGACCTTCCTTGATCAGTTACAAAACTGAAATTAACTAAAAATGGCTTGAGAATATGAGTGCTTTGCCTGGACAAGATGGATTAGTGGGCAGAGCACAGGTAAAATACCTTTAGCCTACCAGGTGGCTGTGACACTTGTGACACACTTCAATGTCTACCACAAGATGACTTCTACAAGCTGCAGAAAACAGTAGATTCCGAAGGAAGTAGTGCCTCAGGATATGGCTCCGTTACAACAGATCAAAGTGAATTGCTTGTCTTAGAGCACTCCCACAGGACCAAGCCACCACACAAACTGCCAGAACAGCTTGCCACTGTTTAAGTCTTGGAAACAAAGGAAAAAGTAGTGATAACCAACTCCTTTAGTTTTGGTGCCAGATAACAGCCTTGGTAATGTAAAAGATACACAGCAGGCAGTCTTCCTGCGCAGACAGCTCTGTCTCCTACCCAAGAGATGGACCCACACGCTCAGCAATGGCCCTCTGTGCTTCATCCCAAGTATCTGCTACTGCACAGCCCACCAGCCTCATCCCGTTATTGGTACACATGCAGTGATGCCAGTCATTGCACCTTCAATCACTGCCTCCAATTTTCAGCTGTTGCTCTTCTTCCACACACATAAGTATGTACCTACACACATACCCCCACAGTCTCTTGGTGTGTGGCACAGTGCCCAAGAAACAAAAAGCAGAGAAAGAAAAGATGAAATAACTTCAGGAACAAGAGGTCATTCATGACTCACAGCTCCCAGACTGACCAGCACAGTGGAAGGTCAGCCAGCCTTGTCTCAGAGATGGCCAGCACTCAATCACATCCGCACAGACGGCTCACAGCAGAGAGCATGGGACAGGGTCAGGTCTGTACATGACAAGGTGGGTCTGGAAGGGTTGGGTCTGAACATGACAAGGTAGGAAAAGAGGAAATTTCACTCACAGAGGGAAATGATGCCGTAAGACTAAACCCTGAAGGAAGCAAAGGCGGCAGCACCCTGAGCACAGGCAGCCCTGCTACACATTTAGCCTAATCACTCACACAAAAACAAACCCCCACACTCCAAAGCCTATTTTGCCCTGTGAAAGCTGAGCAGTAAGAGTAGATTAGACTCTAATAGGGATTAATACAAGATAGCAGCCATTTCCACTAGGGAGACCAGAAAGGTTAGACATGGGATAGCATGACAGGTAAATGTAAGAAGGGTTGGGAAAAAAGGTAAAGGGAAGAACAAATACCACAGGAGCTTGCATTGACACCTGCCCGGCTTCATTTGTGCTCTCTCCCATGTCCATCCCTGTCCAAAGCAGAGATCAGACATGCTGCCCTGTCAAGTCATGGTCAGTGATTTCCAACAGGCTGTGTAATGGTCAGGAGGGGATTTCTTATCCAATCTCAACAGCACTGACCCACTTTTTTCCAGCACTACCATCCATCACCTCTGACTGACAAGGAGGCCAGTTTCCACAAAAGGCAAAACCTAACACAGGCAAAGTCTGAAGCAGAAATTGGAAAGAAATTCGGATCTCATTCTATCTTACTGAAGTCACTTCAAAGCTATGTTTAATTTTATTAACAACTAGAACTCCAGTTCATAAAGAAGTGACCAATAAAGGATAATGGCAGGAAATTAAATGACCTTAGCATGATTTAGAGCATTGCTCTGCAACAGCAAAACTGCACAGAAAAAAAGCTTGGAAATGAAAAAGAAAAAAAACAAAGAAATGATCATAAAAAGGTTCCAAATTGCTTCAGACTCAGAGGCAAGTTAGAACTTCATGTTAGAGACTAACAAAAATGTGTATCTATAAAACATGTGCATTAAATATGCATTATGATTGCCATATTGCCAGAAAGAAACACTTTTCAAACAATCTGTTCACTATCTACCTTTTCATTTGTGCTATAGTAATCAAGACTTTATTCACCTTTAAATTCAAGTAAAATAATAAATGTAGCTTCACTGTAGTGCAGGAACACAGCAGCTACAGTGTGTGGTCAAACCAGGGAAAAAAAAAAGTCTATTTTCCTGACTCTTGGTCGTATTTTTAAAAAGGCATGAAAAAAAGGTGGGGTTTTTTTCCTTGAATTATATAGAAAGACTAAGAAGCCGAAACCTCTGAACTTCCTCAGTCATGACCTTAGGGAAGCAGGCATTTTGCAGGGCTCCCCCATGCCCCAAATACTTTGATATACAGCATAGTAATAAACCAAGTTCCTTAGTTTTCATTCCAAGAGAGCTGTGGAAGAGTAAGAGTACTGAATGTTGGTTAACAAAAAAAAAAAAAAAAACCAAACAAAAAACAGAACAACACAAAACCGAAAACCAACCAAACCCAAAACCAACCAAAAAACTGTTCAGTTTATGACTGAACTGTCTGAATATGCAGATACTCCTTTGAGCTGCATAGCCAACTACAAACTCATTAACATTTACCTGGACAGCTGGAGTTTGTACTCTGAAAGGAAGGATCAGAGAGCTGGGAGAAAATAGTGGGGGAAAAGATAAAGAACTTCATTACACTACATAACTCCAACTAGAAAATAGCATGGAGAACAATACCCTTTCTGTATTAGACAAAGTCGCGCGTGTGGTCAAGTTCTTTGACCAGAAAAATTTCTGCTAAACCACACTTGATAAACTTGAACTTTGAAAACTGGCATCTATTCATCATATTTTTTTAAATAAACCTCAAGAATTCTGGCGTCATTCAAGGTACTAAACGTTTCATTACAAAGACTACTCAAAACAGCTATCAGTTTACTAAAACAACAGCCCAATTTGTACCTCAGAACTCAGCCTTTTCTCAGAGAGGCTTCTGTTGTTTTAATATGAAGTTGAAATTCAGTTTAACAATTCAGAATTTTCATTTTCCATAAAAATTAGTTAGGCAGCATAATACAGACTGCTACCGAGTTCTTTCTGATGAAAAACAGGAGTATTTTGTGCTGAAGAAGGCCATGCAAATATTGATCTTGGGGAAGTGTCTTCCTCCGCAAACTGCTTTTGGGCTTGCGCTTCCACTAGGTCATTTCCAACTGAAAAATTAAGGTGGAAAAAGGAGGGATCTAAGCAGCTCTTCCCCCAGCCCTTTTCAGTTGGAGATGCAGTTGAGTAAGAAGGCTGAGACTTAAATTCCAACAACTCTCAACAGTTCACACCATACAGAGGATCTCTCTGAAGAGACAGGCCCGATAATTAGTCGATACAATCCTTACCTAGTCAAAGCACATTTCTCCTGAGCATGGAAGACCAGTTAGTCCTAAGAAGGCAAACATGCCAGTTTAACATGAATTATTGAAAAGCTCCAGTGCAGTATACCCCTAATCCTCTTGCTACTACCAGAGATTTATTTTTCAGAAGGATAATTTTCCAAGGGAGCCAGGTATTCAAGATCTAACCAGCTCATCATTTACCATACTCAAGACACCCACTCACAAACATCAGAGGATGCTCTAGTATTTCTTCACTACTGTGAATTGCTCAGTAACTTTATCAATAGACACTACTTGACATTATCAGCAGTACCTAGGAGCAGCTGATCCTCAGAATACAAGAAGTAAGATAGGCTACTATCGTCAACTGAGCCTTGAGTTAAAGCATGCTGTCCATAACTCTAATAGGGTCGTACAGCAGAAAGCTAATACTTGGCTCATAACTCTACCACTAGTTTGTTGCTCATCTAAAAAGTATTCCTTCCACCTTCTATCTCTAGTTGTATCCCTCCACCCCAGCTGCAAGGTTGGCAAAACTACCTCTAATGACTTCAGAGTGCAAATAAAATTATCACATTCTTCAGAAGAACACAGATACAACTGATACTGTGGATGACCAGGAATATTTTATTATGTATGTTACATTCTAGGTGCCTTTATGTCTACGAAGTCAGGTACCCATGCCATCATAATATTCTTACATCCCCCAAAACAACAGGTATAGGTATCCAGCTAGACAGATCTAACTTCAGTATTAAAACATCCTTAAGAAATATTCTTCTGTTTTCTATATAATGTGCAGGGAAGCAAACACACTTACCTTACTGATTCAATTGTGACAGTTCTTGACAGAAGGTAGACTGAAAAACAAGGATGTTGCAAAAAAAGGTGCAAGAAAATGCTCTGCCCAACAAGTGAGAAGTACCTCGTTTACTTCAGCTTGACAAACAGGTAATATTTACAGACTTTCTGCTGCTCCTGTATCACCTCTACTAAAGCAATAGCCAATCTAGTGATACTGCTAAAAATCCAAGAAGATGTCAGTTTACAGCACTCAGGAACCAGGCACAACAATTAACATCTGTTACTGCTTCCTATTTGAGGAGTTAAGAGCAGAAAAGCTATGTGAAGAATGGCACTATCAAATCCTCATTTCCAAATATGGCACCATATACACACCCTACAGGGCATATACATTGCAGGCCCCTCTTCCTTCAATATTAATATTCGGACATGTGAGGGCAGGGTTTACAAATGCATACACCAGTGGCGTGGTTTCTGAAGCACTGACGCTGGGCTCAGCCAGCCGGGCTCAATGCGATCTCACAACAAGGCACGGGAGATCCGTGCTGTGGCACTCCCGTGCACGCGCCTGTCCAGAGGACCTCAAATGGCCAGTCTGCTGCCCAGCTGTCCACATCCTTCAGCAACTAAACACATCAGCAGTGAGAAATCAGCTAGTCATTGCAAAGACCAGAAATCACAGGCAGCAAAAGCAATTTGGCCACACCCTTTCTCCTAACCTAATACAAGAAATTCCAAGCAGTATCTGACTTTCCTGAATTTACATTCCCTTAAAGCTACCTTGCTGGCTAATTAGGGCTAATTCCTTGGGCCTTGAATCCTCAATACCAAAAAGATTCTCAAGGTATCACACAATGGTATCACTGCTTTTGTGTAGTATCACTGAGCTGGTGTCAAGCAGAATTGTATCTTCACACAGACTGTTCTTGCCACCTGAAATACAATTGTAGTGATGCTGGTTAAAGAAAAAGCATCTCTGACTAAAATCGTTAGCCCAGCATACTTTTTCAAACAGCTGCTAATCAACAGTAAAAATAAGACCGTTGGGTGGGACCAGACTGCACACACCCCAGACCACCACAAAGAAGCAAAGCAAGTAAGAATTCCTATTAAGCTATATTTATAAATGCCACCTCCCCCTGCATTTATGATGGGGGACCATGGCACCAAAGGAGAGCCAGGTTATCAACAGTACTTTATGCCTTAATCTTCGGTGTCTTTTGAAATTATACAATACACGTAGCTGAAGGGCATAGCATTTTTCTCCATTATTCAAAAGAAACAACTGGCATATATAGCAACTGACTGCAGATAATTAAGGCTGAGCCTTTAACAATCAAGTTAGGAGGAGGCAAAGAACAGTCTGCACACTGTGCAATGAGCTTAAGACCTCAAACATTTTTTATGCTCAGTGACCAAGACAAATCTGCAACATGTCCACAGAGAGGCTAAAAAGCACCAATGCTTCAAGGGCTCAGTGACAGTGAATATAGCATCTATGTGAGAACTGTCTCGGCCCTACCCATGTCACACAGACACTTGAAGTGTGGCTCACCTGCCAACCCAGCCCCCTCCCTGCCCACCTGTCTGCCAGATCTCTTATTTTAAGCATAGATCCTCTCCTGGACACAAAAAGACTTCCAATAGTGGCAGGTATTTTTTACAAAAAGTTAAGCTTAGGAAGAAAAAAACTCAAAAATGATCTCTTTACTTTTAAAAAACCCCAACAAAACTACAAGCATTGCCTTGAAAAACTGATGCCATAGGATCAAGTGAGAGGCAAATATATTGTGCAAGTACACAAAGTCAATAAATCTTTCAACAACTGAGGAGTGGTCTCTCCCACCCTGTTCCATATGCCTCATATAGAAGGTCCCCAGCTCTTGCCTGCGTGGAGCAGGAAGGCTGTTCCTGAAGTCCACGGACCTGCGTGAGGACATGCTCCATCTCTGCACATCGCAGACATCAAGGAGGAGACACCCTACCTATGTGAAGAGCACACCAGCATTTTAAAAAGCCGAGTTCAGGCGTTGCATAGCTTTTTAAATGCTGTGTTTCAGGTTCGCATCCATCCCTGTATTTATGATAATTTATATATTATGCAATATTTTCCCCGACAGCACCTAGAAGGATGTGCACCAAACGGCCCACACCCCACTGCCATGTCGCTACTTTCCCAAGCTCTGTTTCACCCAAGACACTGGCAGAGGGAAAACGCTAGGCGAGGAAACTGGAGGGTCTGGAAGCGCCGGCGGCTCAAGCCAGGATCTGCCGGCGCTGTCCTTGGCACAATAGTTGGATGCGATACAGCCAGGCGATGTGAGGCTGAAATACTTCCTGGGATGGCTGAATGGGCTCATTCAGTAGTCAAGGGTAATTCTTTATTAGCCATCTTCTACAGCCCAGCACAGAAACTACAGCCCTGAGGGCAGGGTGGGAGACACCAGCCATGTGCCTCAAGAAAGGGGTATGGCTTAGCATTGTCTCTCGCCTCAGTAATTGACAAGCGGTTTTTTGTTGTTGTTGTTGTTGTATTTTTTGGTTTGTTTGGTTGGCTGGGTTTTTGCTTGGTTTTTTTTTTTTTGGTCTTCCCTTCCCCCTCCCCTCCCCCCTCCCCGGGCGTTACCGAAGTCGGTGGAGGAAGGGAAGGTGCTCGGCCGGGGCCGGGCTGTGGAAGAGCCGCCGCAGCTGCCGGCCGGCCCCGGTCCCCCGGACCCATCGGCGCCTGGGGAACCATCGGGGGGGTGTGTGGGGGGGTGTGAAGCCTCCTCCGCCGCCCTCTGGCCGCTCCCTCCCGGCCCGAAGTTCGGACAACTNGGCCGCGGGGCACTCGCTTCCACTAGGCGAGGGCGGGGGCCCGGCGGCTGCGCCCCACCATTGTTATCTCTCCTCACGCAGCCGGGAGAGGGGAAGGCAAGCAGGGAGGGAGCGGTGGGCGGGAGGCAGGCGGCCGTGCTCGGTCCGTACGCCAGAGACACCGGTGACTGCTGTCGCCGCGCTCGCCTGTGTGGG
>WBMY01010831.1:685702-715392 GCA_013397315.1 Donacobius atricapilla | reverse complement strand
CGGCTCGGGGCGGCTCCCCCGCCGCGCCCTGGAGAGGTGTCTCCGGCAATAAACTTCTCCCCGCCCTCCCGCCGCTGTCTCCTCCCTTCCTGCCCGCCCGCCTCCGGTCCTGGCTCTCCTCCGGTCTCGCTCGCCCCGCCGGCAGCCTCCCGCCGCCCCGGGCCGGACTCCGGGGTGCAGCTCCCGCTCGGCCCGCAGCCGGAGGCCCAGCAGGCCTGGGGGCTCGGGTGGGGGTGGGAGGAGGGAGATCCCCGCCCGCCGCCCCCACCGAGCACGCGGTGGCGGGATGCCCTCGGGGGACGGCGGCGTGAGGCCGCGGTACGGTTACAGAAAGACCTTGATCCGGCGGGGAAAGTTACAACCCGGTGCTGCCGTCAGTGCCAAGCCGTCCGGGGAGGGGGAAGCCGGAGGGGACAAGTGGCCTTTGGGGACCCCATGTGCCTCCCCAGTGTCTCCGGAGGCAGGGCGCGGCTGCCCCGGTGTGCGGAGGGGCCCGGACCCAGAGGGCCAGAGCGTGGCAGCACCCAAGGGGAGAGCTGCGCCCTCAGCACAGCCGGTCTTGCTTCCACCGCTCTTGTTCGCCCGGTGCTTTCATGGGGATGCAGCTTGTTCTCGAGGGCAGGAGAGCCAGCATGCATGTGTGGGGCATTCACCGCATCTCCTGCGGAAAACAAGCAAACCTGGGTGGGAGGCCTCTCAAAATGCGGTTCCCTTGAGCTGCTGTGCATGGCACGCGTCTGGGCTGGCCCTGTCAGACAGTCACGTTCAATGTCAGCCTTAGAAGGATGGATTCCAGCTCAGCAAGCAGTGATGTGCAGCCCTCCCGGCAAAGCTGGGGCTGGGAAAAGGGGAAGAAGATCATCCAGAAGGGCGGGAATAGCGGGAACTTGGAGCATGGGGCAAGTTGTCAAAAGGGCGTAAGTGACCCTGGCGTGCCCTTGGTCCGGGGTGCCTCCGGCTGTGGTGGGGACAGCCTCCTCTGCCTGAAGAGCTGGAACCTGGTTCAGCCCTTGGTGACGGTGGAGGATGAGAGCGGGCTGCCAGCTCTGCAGGTGCAGTGGGACCATGCCTGCCAGGAGTCAAGCACAGTGGTTCACAGAGCTGGTAGCCACGCTTCTCCAAGGTCCCTGGCTGTGAGGCTGGGAATGCAGAAGGGCTGAGGTAACGCCTGGTGATAGACCTCCGGCTGGCCTTTGTTCTCCCACGGGCCGTACAGGGCGGGACTCCTGCTCCCGGGCCGTGCTGGGGCCAGGGGGTCTGCGAGCCCTTCGGCTCACCGGCCAGGAAGATGCCTCGGGCGCTGGCAGAGGAAGGGAATTAAGAAGGGAGATCTGCTGTCTTTTAGAGCCTAGTTTATTCTCCGAATCTCTGCGGCAAACGGCCGACAGGCAGGCAGGCAGACAGACACAAAAATCCGGGGGCACGGCTGGCCTTTTAAACCCACCGGCTTCGCAGGCTACAGCTTTCCACGAATCGCGAGAACGTGGAAAAGGTAAACATACCTTTGTGGTAACTAATGGTTTACCAGGGAAATGAACGCTAATTATGCCAACAAATGAAAATTGGTGTGGCTTAGAACTTCGAGGAGAAAGGGGCTGGGGTCGGGGTGACAGGCAGCTCTGAGGAGCAAACAGCTTTTGGGGCCAGACCTGACACAGACATAGCACAGAGCTCTGTAACCTTAGAAACCTTTAAAATGTGAACAGCTTGAACAGACTGCAACGCTCAGGTGTGGCTCAGGTTGTACAGTCCGTTTTCCTCTCCCCTCCCCACCCCCCCCCACCCCCCCGGCTGCTCTGAAACTTTACTTTTGCCAGAGAAAAGCTTTCTGAAAAAAGAAAAAAACCCAAACAATTGAAAAAGCAGAATTATGGTTTGTGATGAGCAAAGAGTGTGGCTGTCATTTATGGGCCAAAGCCAAGAGTCAAACCAAGGCACAGCTTCAGACTTTGAGCTACAGGAAGGTCAGCTCTGAGGAGGTTAAAAGCAGGCAGGGGACATTCTGGACACAGAGGGCTCCACTGATGTCAGGTATGTCCAGGAGTGATTAAGCAAAGATGCACACTATTTACAACGAATTTCCAAAGGTGGTGGCTATTTTGTGTGGTGGCAGTTCCCAGAGATCCTGCCCTGGACAGCTAGCTCTGATGCTGCCAGGACCTGACTCTTCAGGACAAACAGGTGAATTGTGGGATCATCTGCAATTGGGAAGGTTTAAGGTTCAGCTACCCAGTAATTTGGCTGGATTTGAGCTGGAGTGCTATGGGGACCTGGTGCTCAGAGAGCAGTGGCACAGTTAACTGTACCCATGCAGACATTCTTGCTTATTTTTATATTTAATTCTTATAACCACCTTGCCTTGGTGTAACAGTTTCTCACTTCCACATCTCTGCATTTCAGCAGTAAGTGTACATCTGTCCTTTGCAGTTCATCTTTCTTTTAGGTACTATGCTCTTCCTGTTTGCAGATCAGGGTGACAGGATTCCTGTTCCCTTTTCCATCTTCATGTTTTGTTCTCTGTAATTTTATTACATTTCTTCCTCTTGCCCTCCTAGTGCAATCTTTTTCCACTCTGATCCCAATCCAGATTACCTAACACTGTCTTAGTACAGTAGGCTATTGTCTAAAAACAATTTAAACATTTAGGTTGGATAGTCAAATTACATCCCCTGAATAAGAAGCCCAGCCTCAAAAGAGCAGTCATCTCTGTAATCCCAACCACTTTGATTTTCATCTCAACCTTTGATGCCAACATCTTGCCTCCTGGCTGTTCAAGTCCATCTGTTTGGCTGGGGACTGGCTGATTTACAAGACAGTGGGCCGTGTTCCCTGGGAACATGAGGCACTAGCTGGAGATTAGCTGCAAGACTTAACTGGTCTTTCAGAGCAGTGTTTTTGCAAACAGGACAGGGAACAGTGCTCAAGTCCCCTTGTGCCCTGTGTGAGGTTGTGCAGGCTGGCACCTCTAGCCGAGCCAGTCCCTTTCTCCCTTACCTAGGACTTGGGCATACAAACCATGTCCAAATGTGGTTGAAGGTGTAGAAATGTTCTGTATGTCCTCTCCTGAGTCCTGAAGGATGCAGCCCTCTCTTACTGCTGAGCCTGTGCAGGAAAGACTGTGAAGAGAAGGGTACAGAGATAGGCTGAATGCCCATGCCGACACCATCCATTCCCTCCTCACAAGATTCTGCATCCAGAGGATCAGCCTGACTCCACAGAGACAAAACAGAAGCTGCAGACAGATTATGTTACTGCTTGAGAAGATGAAGAAACCACCTTTGGGGTCTGGAGACTGACCTCCCTGTATTCAGCCCTCAGCTCAGGGCTGTGTGTCTGTGGCAAGACCACTGAGGAAGGATGGGCCAGGGACCCAGCAGGCTTGAGTGTGCCAGGTTCAGAGCTGCACAGATTCTGGATCCCTGAGTTAGGGTTGGACTCCAGGACAACCAGGATTGACTGGCTGAGGAATCTGATTCTGGCCCCCTGTCCCTNCCCTCTTCTTTAGAGATTGACAAAGGATTGTACGTTATTACATGGGTGTAATCTTCTTTTAAGATGTTCATGGCAGCTCAAGTCTCCGGACTCAATTCCGCACTGATTTACACAGCCTGCAATCCCATTGTGAGGATGGTGATTGCACAGGAACAGACCCTGCCTGGGCTCTGCAATGCCACATTTGAGGTGACTTGCAGGACATAGATTGTTACAGAAATGCCTGTCATTTGCGACCTGTTCCCAAAGATCCTCACAGAGTTCCCCTGAATTTTGAGAGCAGCAAATGCTGGAGCTGTCGAACAGTCTTGTTACGTAAATCCCTGGGCACTCCTGAATGATGCCTGAGAAGTCATGTTTATCCAGTGTTCTGTGAACTCTAACTTACTGCTTGTAGAGCATATCCAGGTCTTGGCAGGGAGGATGGTATAGACATTTAAAAAGTATTAAGAGAAAGCTGATGGAGAGCACATATCTTGTTGCAAGAGACAGAGTTGTATCAATAATGCAGTGTAGTACAGTACTGTTGTGGTACAGTTCTGGTGCAGGGTTTGTGGACTGTACCTCAGTATATGGAGTTAGATAATCTACTCCACTGGGGAATTGGAAAATGTGAATTATGTATGATAGAACAGAGATGTGTTTATACAGAGAGCAGTTCCTGCAATACTTCATACGCTTAGTGCAAAAAGGGAATAACACAGGCATGCTTGATTCTGATTGTTTGAGAATGTCATTATTGCATTTCATTTACACAGCCTGATGAGCTGTGCAGTATTTGCTTTCTTCTGCTTCTAATAAAAATAGTCCATGTAACTGGTTGCTGGAGTATCATTGAGCTCTTTGAGCACATAATGAAACACATTGACCCCTTTAAACAATAAAACCCTACACAAAAGAAGACAAATAATTCATCTTGCTTTATAATTGCAGTCAATCAGTCATCTTACAACTGGACAATTAGTCTCTAAGTGAAAGACCAAGCTTTAATTGAAACAATGAAACATTTGATTGTTATTGAAAAATCAGTAAGAGGCACCATTCAAAGAGCTTGTTCAAATGTTTGTCACTGATAAAATGCACATTTCTAAAGAATCAAATCTATTTGCTTTGGAATGAGATTATTTTAGCAAATACTATTGCTTATCTAAGATGTAAAACCAGTGAGGCTTTTTTCTCTCCCCTGCCCCCAACTACTGCAGTGCTTAATGCTGCTCCATGCTTATAGATTCCTGAAACACGGAGATGAAATCTGGGCTTATGGGGTTTGTCACAGGCTGCAGAAGAGCCAGGACTTCATCCTGGCTGACCTGAAAGTGGATCCAAAGCACTCAGCTGGACCTTCACAACAATGAAACGAAGACTGCGAGCTGCCCAAACTTTAGTAGTTCAGAAGAGATGTTTCCCTTAGCTGACTTTCTCTGTGAGCCTAAGGTGTCACTCACCTTTCATTGCCAGGAGTAGTATTCTGACCATTGGCATGGGTATATTGATTGTAAGGACAAGTGTACATAATTTGTTCCAGAAGGAGAAAGAAAAGGCATTCTTGTTCCACAGTAAGAGTGTCTATAGGTGGAGTATGTAGAATTGGTGCCATGCTGTAAGTGCATGCTGTACCAGGGTCCATGACCATTTTCAAGCCCTAGGCTTTACTGTGTACCCCCTCAGGTTACTTTTTTTGGCTATTATGCTGAGTTTCTTTAGAATACAATGATCAGAATGTCCACTTTGTGAGCTTCACACACCCTAATTTAGGCAACTGAAGGCATATGCTTAATTCAAATGTGGACTCCTTAGTATGAAAGAGACATAGAGCTCTGGGAGCAAGTCCAGTGGAGGACTACAAAGATGATTAAGGCATCTCTCTTACAAGGACAGGCTGACAGGGTTGGGCTTGTTCAGCCTTAAGGAGAGATAACTGAGGAGGGACCTCATCAATGTCTGTAAATATCTGAAGAGAGGGTATCAAGGGAATGGAACCAGGCTCTTCTTAGTGGTGCTGAGCAATAGGACAAGAGGCAACAGGCAGAAATTGCTGCTTAGGAAGTTCCACCTGAAGATAAGGAAGAACTTCTTTTACTGTGAGGGTGACTGCATCCTGGAACAGATTGCCCAGAGAGGTTGTGGAGTCTCCTTCTCTGGAGATATTAAAAAGCTGTCTGGACACAATCCTCAGTAACACGTTGTAGGGACTCTGTCTGATCAGGGACGTGGGACTAGATGCCCTCCAGTGCTCTCTTCCAACTGTACCCATTCTGTGATTCTGCAATTAACCAAGTCATTTAACCTCCTTCAAAAGTCAATCAAGAGAGGTGGGCATCAGAAATTCACTTATTTTAGACAATTTAGTATAGATTTTGTTCCCATTTTCCTTAGTTGACATAGTTTGTCACACACACACAAATACACACACTTTGATTAGAAGGTATGAACTAAAACTAAGTTTATTTAAAAGTTTGGCTCTATTATATAGTATTTCTACAAAGACTAGGGATTGGGGGAGAAGGTTGACACTTCTCCCCATCCCATTGGTCAAGACAACTGTCTATCAGCTGTCCATATCTCTAAGAACAGGAATGAAAACTTTCCTTGAAACTACAATAACATTGGCTAGTGTTTACAGACTAGAGTGTGAGAAAGAACCTAAAACATGAAACTGTGAAACAGAAGAGAAGGCTGAAAAAATCAGGGCGACACTTAGTATCATAAACAGAGGTCATATAAGACAGTAATGATATCCTCTTCCTAAAACCTGAAAGTGATATGCTGAATCTTAATGACAATTAGGAATATTTATCCTACCTTGCTGCTGAATAAAATGCACAGCTAAGGGTATGCAGACTGCATTTGTTCGTTTACTAATTGCAGTCACATTGGAAAGCAATCCTGTTGGCCAGTCATCTGAAGGAGGATTTGGGAAAACAACCACTAGGTAACCTTTTCTATATATGTGTGTGCATGTGTGTATACAGCCAATTTGCCGGGTTGAAATGTATGCAATAGCTCTCTCAGCATGAAATACATCTGAATCCAATGGAGAATTGTTCACGTCACAGAAAAAAAAACCTTCAAGTGAAATCGCTGACTTGAAATGTTAAGATATCCTTCTGGTTCAGTAAGGTAAGATTTCAGTCCTGGGGGACTGAGAGTCTGGGACCTGAACAAGCATGGTGTTTTTTCTAAATCAAAAAGAAAAGTGCCAAACCCAAAGCTCCCCACATTAGTTTTATTGCTATTTTGTTTGAAGAAATTAATGAGACTTAAAGAAGTGATTGATACGTTTGTATTTAGTCCTTTGGTTTTACAATTCTGAAGTGTATTTTAATGTTTCCATGTTAACTTGTTCATTTTAAGCAGTGCTAATAGGACTAATGACATAACTAACATATAGAAAGTGACGAGGCTACTTTATGCCTTCTACTGTTGTTAAGAATATTATCCTTTTATATATGGTATTGCTATGCACTTCCCAATTAGTAATTACAAGGAGCAATGAATTCCAAGTAATAACTTTCTCACTTAATGAGAAGAGACTGAGGCAGTCTTGCCATTTGGAAGGAGAAGAAATATAGAAGTAATTGCATCCTCACTGCAGGATTTGTGCTCTCTGTGGGGCTACTTTTGTTCTGTTGGTAGCCTTTGAGAATCCAGTATTCTGCTTCTGAACATAATGAGCTGAATGCCAAATTTGTAAGCTTCACACACCTTGTGTCTGCCAGCTTATGTGCACTAGCATTATTTATCTTCTTAAATTTAGGAGTATATTGTCCAGAGAAGCAGGAAGGTTGTTTTTGATTTAGCTTTTCTTTCCAAGCCTGGTAAGGGAACATCAGTGTATTTTGAAAGAACTCTTCCAATTGAACTTAAGATGTGTTAGTGGTATTTAAAGTCTTTGATGAGCAGATAATTGCAACTCTGATAAACAGCTTTTGGGTTTAGATTTTCTACTTGCATTGTCTGTGTTTGTTCTATCCATTCTAATCTAAAAATGAAATACTTCCGCTACTTTATTACTCCTGACCTTCTCATACTAATGATTTTGA
This sequence comes from Donacobius atricapilla, assembly GCA_013397315.1. Classification (NCBI taxonomy): domain Eukaryota; kingdom Metazoa; phylum Chordata; class Aves; order Passeriformes; family Mimidae; genus Donacobius; species Donacobius atricapilla. The sequence continues at coordinate 707,857 of WBMY01010831.1, read as the reverse complement.
GTGGAGAACATTAGAAGCTGGGTTATGTTTAAAAGAAGGAACTGCTTGAAGCAGCATCGGATAATTAAGAACATCACATTTTAAAAAATCAGTCCTATGTACTTCATCATGCTGCTGTTATCTGACTTTAACTGGAATTCTATGAATAAGGCTGCTGGATTGTACCCTCAGGCCTTAGATAGGGAAACACAGCTGCCGGCCTTGCTATCCTTATATGGCCTTCATGGGCCATCCAGATTTCCCATCCAGGAATCTCAGCTTTCTGCGCTGTTTCTGTCTGTGCCAGTAGTTTACATGTTGCAAATCACCTTCATTTTTTTCAAAAGGGCATTAATTTTGAAGCCCAGCAATGACACTTCAAATGCCAGCCTTGTTAGTTTTCTCAGAAGCATCCAGCTAGTCTGCTTATTCATTAATGTGGTTAGATGGGTGGGAACAGCTGCAGTCTGTCCGGATAAAAAAGTGCCTGGCTATTAATGGTCTACACAGCATGCTGTCCTTTCTCTGATTAAGCCCCTTGGCCTACCCTCTGGGTGAGCCCTTTCCTGAGAGAAAGGCAAGAGTGGAAAAAGAAAGCATCTTCTCTTTTGATTATTGATAGCATGATGCTGCTTTCCTGAGTTTTTTTGCCCTTAGCTACTTTTGCCTTCACAGCGGAAAAAAGACAAACCAGACTCATGCAGGAGGGCCGTCAGATGGCTAAAGGTGGTGATACCTGGGACTCAATGATCCTTGTGGGTCCCTTCCAACTCAAAATATTCTGTGCTCCTCTATGGAAATGCTAATGCAAACATAACTGAACCTTAGACTGTGAAATAGAAGTAGGAAGGGATACAGCTCTAATTGGGTCTGAAGAGACCCAGTATTTTTACATTTTGCTTAATACCACTTCAACTTCACACAAAATCCCAGCTGCTAGCATGGCCTGGGAGCGCTCCAGGGTGAGCTTTGTGGTGTCATTTGGAATGGTTTCAGGCTGTTGAAGGAATTGAATCCAGACCTGCTTCTAGGGCTGCTGCCCCCCTTGTATTAAAAGACATCATGATATCCCTCTTCTGCCACTGGATTTTAAAAGACAAGGATTAACCTGAAAGTTGTTCTTTTAAGTATTTGATACTAGTGTACTTTGGTACTTTGTACAGGGAAGGTGCTCCTTGCCGCAGTCTCCCTCTCTGGCTGAATTTTGAGGTGCCAATGATTCCTCAGGCAATGCCCAAGTCCCTTCTGCAGAAGGTTGGAATCTCTCGGTGCTTGAAGATGCTCATGTCCTTTGTTAAGCCTGGTTTTCTGTCATATCCCTAGGTTGCAGCTGACCCTCTCTGCACACCTGGGCTGCTGGCTCTCATCAACAGGAGACATACAGTAGCCCAAAGGTAAAATATAATGATCTTAGCCTCACAACTGTGGCTTCAAAGTAAAGCTTTTGAGCTTTTATGCTGGTGTCCAAGAAGATGCATCCCACATGGAAAAAAATCAGGTAGGAGTTCAGAAGCAATTTTTTCCTTTCATTTTTGACATGTGATTGAACATTTCTTAGTCATTGTTCCCTTTTGTTAATTCTGTTTGGCCGCCCAATGTCACAATAATTGGGTGTGCAAATATTGCAAACGGCACACAGGCACTTATCTCCAAATGAAGTTATTTTTATAGAGTCTGTTTCTCAGACACATATAACCAAAACCTTTCTGTTAACTGCTTCAAAAGTTCATTTTAACCAAAGATAATACCTGTTTAAGATGATTCATGGTTTTCAAAAGTGCGTAAGACTAAAGATGTGTAAAAAATCCTTCCTGGGGTCCTCCAGGGCAGTTTCCAGCCGAGGCTGTTGACGTATTTGAGATGTCACAGCTCCCTCCAGCGGACTACTTCCAGGAGGAGGATTCTGCAGGCACCAGCCCAAAGCTTCCAAGCCTCAAACAGAAAATATGCAAAGCGTTTTTTAAAAAAACATTTTTCCCCCTGAATATAGTAGCCGATTCTCCCTTCTCACAATATAATAATATTTGAAGCAAAGACTTGTATAAAATCTGTGAAAATTAACGTACGTGGGCCAGATTTTCATACAGGCTCAAACCAATTATTTCCTGTTGACTGCTGTGTAAATATAGTTTTTCCTTTGGACTAGGGTGGCATGGCCTATGAAACCACAACATCTGAGATGTAGTAGGATAAGGAAGGTTTCTTATGTTTACATTCTCCAAGTCATCATTTTCCAACATCAAACTACTGCAACAAGTCCAACACAAATGACATGCCATTCATCTGAACATATGAGACTCCATGGAGATTTGTTTTCATAACATGGATTACTGGTACTTATGAACCTTCACAGGAGCTGATGCCTTCTTTTAGGAGTTTTCAGCTGTGGCAGTGGATGAAGCCATGTCCATGGGAATGACAAAGTCTAGTCCAGGCTAAATAACGGATCCAGAATGAAAATGTGTTCATTCTTTTCAAGAACCTGAAAACAAAGAACAATTATTTGGGGAGATTTCCAATAATTCTAATTCTGAGTGTCTTTTTTTGTGTGATTTTCATATCCCATAAATCTTTCTAGCTCCTTGGGAGATGTTGTCTGGTGACATAAGCATTTTATAAATCTTTTAATTTGAACAAATACATTAAATGCCAACATCTATATTCATAATTTTTAGACTGATGATTTAATATTATTAGATTGATTATTTGATATTAAAAGAAAAGTAATGAAAGGAGTTTAAGGCAGTTCATTACTACTCCTTTCCAATCAACTTCTGTTCACATTACTGACTCTTCAGCAGTGATTCAAGCTGTCAGTTTAAAAATGGGCTTGCAGCTGATGGATAGTGCTAGCAAACCAAGGAATAGATTCAGCATGATGGTTATAGATAGGTGGAGGCTGAGCCTATAAGAATCTGCATTAGATATAATGGTATCAGCATCTGGAGACACAACAACAGTACTGCATAAATCATGTGCAGTGTTATATGTTCTCAAGTACATAATATGTTGCCTGGCAACTGCATGTCTCTCAGCTTGTAAAAGTAATTGTTTTTAATTATGTCCTTGTGATACTGTATGACCACAGAATTAAAAATACTGAATCTGCCTGATTGCTTTAAAAATGACATTTATTAAAAAATTAAGCTCCTTTTTTGAATGATCAATATGCCTTGCCTCAATCAAGCACTCTGTGCTTCTGGTGTTTTTCCTAAACATACACTAGTGTTGTGCTCCAAGGATGATTATACAGAACCTGTTTTATTTTCCCTGAATAGTTCAGGATTTATGGAATTTATAAAGTGTCCTTCATGTAGTCAGGGCCTACTGCCTCTTCTTTTTTTTTTTTTCATCTCTCAGAATGTGCTTACATCTCTCAGCTTACAGAGACAAGGAATTTGGGCTGTTTTGCCCTCCTGTGGCTTGGACTTCTGTCTTGTGTAAGGAGAGGCACTAATATGCCGACCATCTTGGCACGTATAAGTAGTTTACAACATCCTTCAGCTGGATTTAGGTAAGCTAAGTACAGCTGAAAAGATAGATTCCATATATATACTATATTCCTAGATTTCTGTAAACTGTAATTCCTGCACTATATTTTAAAAAGACTAAGAGTGGAACACATTAGTAAAACACTTTGCAAAGTCATGGAGCTGATGCATGGTCTAATCCATGTAAATAACCCCCTGAAGCACACTGCCTGGGACACCCTTCGACATGGGAGTCACCTCTCTATTCAAACCCCCTTGGATGAAGTGGATAAGGAATAGCTCTTCTATTATAAGGGTGAACGCTCCAGCCAGAAGGTGGGTTATAGAAAAGGTGTCACAATTTCACAACTCTGTTTTGTGCACTCCTTCATATTTGAGGGTCTTAAGTGAACTCTAAGACAGCTGTTTGGACTGGACCTCTTAAGAGACTTAAAGAGATGCTTATTTGCTCATAGGCAATAAATCCCATATGTATGGGAAAACTGAGCTACACCAAACAAATATTTTCAAGGGGCATGGACAAATTTCTAGTAAGTCAGGGTGCCTCCAGCATTACTAACCAGCTTCTGCAGGGTTCTTTGAATTGAATTCTTGTATGTAGGTATTCAGTTCTACCTTATTTGTATATTTTATCAAATCCAAATTTTATTTTATTGATTTTTTTTTGTGGTCCCAAGTCCCTACTGAGATTGTGCTCTTTTTGTGTTTTAACACCTAATTGTCCATTAAGAAAGCTTCAAGAAATAACTGGGTGCTAGATAGATGACTCCTTCTAAGAAAATAGCCCTAGCAGATAATCTAAGAGAAGATGGCATTAAGAGTAGTCCCTCCTATCATACTCAGTTCTATATAGCTTTTTCACTGTATGGTTCATAGGAACAAAGATTTCCTCAGGTACTATTGCTTAATACTCAGAATATTGGACATTAATTTCATATTACACTTTCTGGCTTTTTTTCTTTCATGTATGGAGTCCTTACCAAATTTATAAAATGTAAGAAATGCACTAAACTTAATATGAATATGAACGTATACTTTATTAAACTCAGCAGTGGCACAGGTTGCCCAGGGAGGTTGTGGAGTCGCCATCCTGAGAGATAATAAGAAGATATTTGAACATGATCCCAAGCAACCAGCTACGGGTGGCCCTGCTTGAGCAGGGGGGTTGGACCAGATGACTCCCAGAGGTCCCTTACAACCTCAGCCATTCTATGATTCTGTGAAACATACAGTGAAGGGAGTCTTTTTAGAAGACCCAATTACTCTCTGTCTCTTCCTTTCCCTTCCCCCAGACCTTTTCAGCTACCTACAGAGAGAAAAAAAAAAAAAATCAGTCTCAAAACCCGAACCAATTGCAATAGGACATGACTCAGAATTTGGCAATTTCAGTCTGTGGGGCAGAATGAAAAAGCTTGTCCTTAAATACAGAGCCTGATGGGCAGTTTCCAAGTAGTCACACTGAGCTGGGGGTTCAGCAGCTGATGCATCCCACCTGGCCAGTCAAGACAGAGCAAGATAGAACCATCTAGCAAAAGATTTTTTGTTGTTGTCGGAGAGTTTATTGCTTTGGTTTGAAATTGTATTAGACTGGAGGACTTTATCTTGCTTTTCATAATGGGAACTGTGAAGAATAGATATAAGATTATCAGTGTGCTTCAGAGGTTGTCTTTTGTATTTGTCAGATTGGTCTGATGTAAGATTTTAGTCCCTACAACTCAAACACTGCAGTGCCTAATGCCAAATGCAGTCCTTGCTGTCCATTTCCCTTTCACAGCAGGGGGGAGAAGCGACTTCCCAGGAAATCCAGTGTGCTGTGTGGGAGCTGCCTTGTGTGGGCCAGAAGTCACGGCAATGGGAATAAGCCTGGGATCCCTCCTCAGCTCTCCAGAGTGTGAGTGGGTGTCTTGGAGAAATCACACCAGCCATAGCCTGGGGAATTCACAGACGCATCTCTTAGTGCCCAAGAATGTAACAACAAACTCCAGACTCTAGGCAACAGCCGGCCAGGGAAGTAGTCTCTGCCCCAGTCATTAAACTTGTGTGGCTGCTCAGACAGGATAATAAGATTCACTGAAGAACAAACAGGCAGAACCTCAAAAGAGAAAATGAAAGCAAGTCTTCCTGTGCAGCAAGACTGGTGAGGAATGAGATGGGAGAGTCACATTTGCTTTATAGATGTAGTGTGGAGATGAAATAGAGAAGAGATTCTCTTAAAAATGTCTTCAGTGCATTTTTGTACCCATAACTTTTTTTGCAACAGCAGAAGCTAAAGGGAAACTTGAAGTTACAGATGAGCTTTATGTTATTTTGTAGAAGTAAAAACACAGGCTCTTATCATCCAGGCTTGACCGAACTGCTCAGTTCCTGAAAATAGGTCACAGGAGAATCTGCACTAATTAGGAAAAGTTGGCAAAAACAATCATTGCAAGTTAAAAATTTGTGTCAGATCCATTTTACTGGCATCGTTGATCTGGAGGTGATGTAATGAACAGGTTTTGTACCAAAGCAGGACATACTGAAGAGGATTACTCAGTTCTGGAAGCCGCAGGGAACAAGTCAAATCAGGTTCACTTTGCAGAGCAGCAGCTTTTGACGACTCTTCAGGAACATCAAGCAACTGCAGCTGCACCTTCCCCAAAGGCCCCATAGCATATGGACTTCTGTCCATGCAGTCAAAATTTTCCTTTTCTTCCTAAGTCCAATTTTCTGTTTGATGGATTTAAACTGCAACTTCCCTTGGCAGAATTCAAGCAAGTCAGATAATATACTGGCTGAGTCAGATATTGTACTGGCCTTGAAGTATATGGGATGCAAAACAGAGTCCCAAGGCTTGTGACAGGCATCTCCCAAGTTTGTACAAACTCAGGTAAGAAGCTGTGCTGTGCCTGTGGAGAATGAATTATATCAGGCTGGAGAGCTATAAAACTGAAGTGTGAGCAGGCCAACATTATAGTGGTCAGTAGGAAGTGCAATACCTGACCAACTCTGGGTATTCAATATGAAGCTGTAGGAGGCTCCTGGACTTTGGGGCCCAGACATCCAACATAAATCTCTGCAGTGCATAAGTTTGAGCTCATTGTGTAAACTGTAGACATTAAACCCTCTGTTTCCTCTTCTATCTCAGAGTATGCAGCTTCTGTTTTCTGGGCGTGTTTAATTACAGGCCCACACCACTCATGTACAAAAGCAGGAATGGAGGGGACCATCATGAAGACAAGTGTGTATGCAGCAAGATTAGATGCCTGGCCAATGGTTTAGTCCTCTTCTAGGGCAGGCCTATGTCCAGATTGGTATTTAGAGCTAGACTCTGTCTTTTTCTGCATTTTCATTACTTTGCTAATGAAATTACGAAGTGATTAATTTATCTTTAATGTTAAACAAGTATTTTACTTACCTTCTGCTAGAACAATGCCCTGGATAAGTAATCATGCAAAGCAGGTACCAACGTGGAAGGAAAATTTGAATTGGTCTTTATGTATGTGTTCCAAACTGCTGAACTCATTTGGTATTATATTACTGACTTCAAGAGGCCTGTAGGATTCTGTATCTTGGAGAGTATCTGGATGACAGGAGAAGCTGCGTTTCTTTTATTAACTTTCAACATTATTTCACTATGTGAATCATTTCAGTATGTAAAGCTGTCATGAAAATTTGCAAGCCTAGGCTCACAGACCTACTCACCCTATGTTTACTATGATGAAAAAAATTCACACATCAAAAAACTGATTACCTCAGGCAAACGGAATCTCAGCCAGCTTGTTTTCCATTAGTTCTTTTTTAAAAGCAGACATAGTGAAAAATAATTTTCTTTTTAGCAGTTTCTATGTTAACTTATCTTGAGTCAACTCAGGAACTCACTGAATGTGTGGCTACAACTTATCTTAAACTGGGAAGAAAGGGCTTGATATTCCATTTTAGAAAGGAACACAATAAGTCTATATGTTTAGACAGCATTTTATCTAGATGTCTCTCACTGCCAGAAATCTCATTAACCTTTTTTAACATGACAACTAAAATAATAATGTGAGTATGAAATAACTGTTCTGAAAATGAAAATTTCAGAGTTCCTATACTGCACAACTCAAACTAGGGATGTTTGTTGTGGTTGATTTTGCCAAGGTAGCATTAAGCTAATGCCTTTTACAAAAAGCAGGCTCTCTAAGGAGAGAAAATTAAGCTCTGGTGATAGCAGTTCTCCACTTGTCATTATTCTGCATTCTTTTTGCTAAGAAAAACATATTTCCCCTCTTCAGCTATGGCATCAGTAGCTCATTCACTAAGACATTAAACCAGACAATAAATGGTATCACGACATCTGAGCCAAAGCTTATTTTCAGAACAGAGCACAGAAGCTGCTGTGCCTGTGTGAAGTGTCTTTGCTGGATTGGGGCCCTTGTTCCATTTAACTTCAGTTCAGTTACCTGAGACCTCACCTCATTCTCAATCACTGTGTCCTGCCACAATACTAAAGTTTTCATATTGCTCTTCACAATTGTTCAAATCTTTTCAAAGTCTTACTCTTACATACCAGCCAGAAAATATCTTTCCTTTCATCTTAAATCAGACTAAGCAGTAAGCCTTTTAAATTCTTGTTTTCCAAGATGAATTCCTGGTGAGTGACACAAAGTAAGAAGAGGGACGTAGGTTCAGTTCTTCTCAGCACCACACTTTCTCACTGGAGGTAAAGCTGTGTAGCCAGTAAACCTGGGGTGACCAGGAAGAGAAGGCAGGAGGTAGTTCTTGTAACTCTGATCCATCTCTCTTCCTTCCCCCTAGCACCACCCCATTGAGGAGCAGATCCCAGGAGCGGTATTTCCACCACTCTTGGCTGTAGCATTCTGGCCCATGGAGAGAGAGTGTTCCATGGCCACTTTACTGCACCTCTGCAAATGTCACCCTACCCTTAAACCTTCCCGTCACACTGTGCCCCAAGAAATTACCCCACCACCAAGCCAGAGTCAATCTCACTATCCTTCTGGATTCCTGCCTGTAGCTTGGACCTGTCACACTGACACAAGATATCCACAGACTTCTCTTCCCTCAGATCAGCCAGGAACAGGGTTCCTGCCTGTTTGGGAGCTGGAGAAGCAAAGGGCTGGATGCCAAGTGGCTGGATTCCAGCTGGAGACTTCAGGAAGCTCCACTGCCTAAGCTGCCACCTCATGGGTAAGACTGAAGGAGATGGTTGTGATAGTAAGGCATGTCATGGAAGCCCAGCTCAAAATGCTGTCTTGTCTGAAATTTTGCAGTGCCATGAAAAGTGGCTTAGATAATGAAAATTGAAATTCCTTTTTTACTGTAAGTAATAAAAAAGTAAAAATTACCAGAATCTGTAATTTTGTTCCTTTTTTTTTTAGTCCTGAAGAAGAAGAAACTAGAGTTGACTTTGAGGAGAAAGCAAAGAATTAAAAGTTGTACTGCTCAGACACTTGAACTGAACCCACCCGGGCAGGTGAAGCATTAAATGAGAAGTCACATTTTAAAAAATCTATTCTGCATAATATATAACAAAAAAAGGGAAATGTGATTCAGCAAGGTTACTAACTTTGATGAAGAAGATCACACATATGCTTTAAGGAAGGAATTTCTCAAGGTATAAAAATAATTGAAGAGAGGCAGTTTACCCCTAGTCCTATGTCAAAGTTTTTAAGGCATATTGCATATCATATTCAGTCCACTGTACCCTGTAATGTTCTCAAGATGAAAGTTGTCTGATGATAAAAACATGAAGAAGATGAGGAATAAGGTCTTGCAATTCAATTTAGAGAAGGAGAGAGGCATGGCTGTTTCTGAGTTCTTGATATTTTTGGCTTTATGTACAGACACATAGCAAAGTCTCCAGTATGCTTTTGCATAAGGCTGGTGAAAGTCTTCAAGCACAAGTATTAACTGAACTTTTGGAAATGAATATTCATTATGTTTTTTGCTTCTCCATGATGCTTAGGGAGCTTGTAATGTAGGAGCATGTAGAAGAGAAAGGTAACTTTATCCCCTCTTTCTGCAAGACCCTCATAAATGGCATCAAAGCTAGATGAAAATGCTTTGTGCTCAATCACCGATAAGTTTAGCGTCACTTTGTTCAAAAGGATCCTTCTGCAAGTTAAGCTTCAGCTCGCAGACGGGGCAAAAGTCTCATTCTATGTGGGTGTCATTAATTATGGAAAACACATGCAATCATCTCCTTTTTTGTTGATTCATACTTTGAGGATAAATAAGATAAATTTCCTCACAGTACTAGGTAAGAAGTAGAGACTTCAATGCCTTAGCTAAAAGTTCATTAAGATATTGGTGTAGATTTTTAAAACTGAGCATACGGTCATGTATATGCTTTATTCTGGCATCTTTTCATGTTTTAATAACTTTTTTCTGCAGTGTGAGGAATTAAATAGAAAAACCTTTTGAGAAGAGGCTGCAGCATTAAATGAATAACAGTTCCCCTTCATCCTAAGAATCTGCTTCCCTTTTCTCCTGTGCTGCCCTCCCCTCTGTCTATTTTCCCCTTTGCAGGGTATTTGCGTCTCCATGAGCACTCACCTGCCATTTGACCTCTCCAGGTATGTGATAAGCCCAAGTCACCAGGTCTGTAAATCAGTTCAATCCCTCTTCTGACCCTTTCTGGCCCTTATCTGCCCCACCACACACGTACCCTGTCCTCTTCATTCACTGTGTGTTACAAAGAACCATCCTCCCGTGGGAGGAAAGGAAGCATGTTCCACTTTCTAGGGGTAAATGAGGTTTCCTGCTAATTGCACGAAGTTGTATCCATTGCTGCAACAGCTGCCATTCCTGCCTCCACAGTGCAGGAGCTGTGAGTAGGGCAATGTATCTGTGCTGCTTCGCTAGCCTGGTTAATCTGGTGTGCAGAGGCTCAGCCAGCTCTGCCAGAAAACGAATCAGCAGAACCAGAGCATCCACCAACCCAGGGGTGTTGAATACACCTGTGGGCCAGTGTTGAATGCACTCTGCTGGGCTACCTTAGTTGCAGAGTGAAGCAGAGCATGACAAGGAGCAGATGTACCCAAAGTGTCCTCCAAGTGTCTGGCTAGGAATTACAAGCATTGAGGCAGAGTGGCACAGGCTTTGTTTATCAAAGGATAGGGCAGGGGGCACATGGCCTTTTGTCTTAACTAAGAGGTGATGGCCATTACCAGGTGATTAATGCAAACTCCACATTTGAGGAACAGTTCAGAGGAAGCAACAAACCTTTGAACATAAGGAGCAATGGAGATACTTTGTGTATTTACGCTGCAATTACCAAAGCACCTCCTGAGCTTCTGCAGATCTTTAGATGGTGGTCCTTGCTGAGGCCTAGTGACCTGAAATTCTTCAATGCACCATTTAGAAATAGCAGTCAGAGGCACAGAATTCCTGTCTTCAGTTTTAGTCAGTGCTTTGGCCTGAGAAGAGCACCAAGCTGACACTCTGTGCTTTCTGCCTGGACCAAGGACCTGTCAGCCTGGCTGTATCATGTTTACTGTACTGAAATCTAAACATGGGTCAAATGATTTACTGGCCCGCACTGTACCTGGCACACCTGGGGCTGGCTGAATTCATGGTGCATGAGGATACCTCAGTCCTGTGCTGGTGTTTTGTGTTTCGTTCCTGACAGGCTTGGAGAGAGGCTGTATCAGAGTCCCATTGCATGCTCACATGTGAATAATGGCTTTGTTTACAGGCATGCAGTCTAATTTGCCCTTCAGTTTCAAAATATACCAGAACATATGTCTGCATATAGCCACTTCTAGCTTGTTTTGTGGACCTTGAGCTCCTGGAAAGAAAATTAAACTATTGCTTATGATGAACAACCAGAACTGGTCTGTAGCACCACAGGAGTGGTGCTAAGAAGAAGCATCACCCAGCCACACAGTGGCCATCTGAAAGTCAGACCTGGAAGCCAGGATTTGGTAAGCAAAATATTACACCAATTCTGCTTTCCCAGCTTCTAAATGATGCAGACCTTGTTTCCAGTGGCTTTTCAGAGCTCTGCTGATTTAGCCAGCATCTACTGCTACCTACTATCTTCCGGTTTCTGTCACCCAAGAGTGATCATGGACTTGGAAATGTTATCCTCTTTCAAAATCTCCTTCCCATGGAAGGACTTGTAAGTTATCTGATGATACACAGCAGCTCAGCATTAATTTTCATCATACAAGAATGAAAATTTATTGAGGAGGAAAAGGAAGAACAGGGAGGCTTCCTCACCTATTGGGTCAGCCAGAGCAGCTTGCTCTCCAGTGGTCTCACCTTGTCCATGATCTTGAGGATGGCAATATAATCATAATCTAGCAGATGTAAGAGGAACAGAAAGGAAGGATACATTTTACATCAGCCTCAGAACTAATTGTCTGAAATAGTTCAGAAAATTGGCCCACACTTTGAATTGTTTTTTCTTTTCTTCTTGGCAGGGCTTGTTTTGATCACCTATCCTGAGCAAAGAACTGCATACATTAATTAGGAACAAAATGTCATCTCATTAGAAAACCACCTGCCATGTGGAAAGTTGTGCTGTGGAACAACAGCTAAAACGTAAATGCAGATTTATCTGTCTTGATGACAGAAGCTGAGAAAGAGCTGGCACAACTGAACAGCTACAACAAGCCAGCACAGGCTTGGATTAGTAGTACGGTTGTACTCGGTATGTGTAAATCATGGAGATGCTCTGGCAGAACCCCAAACTGTCGCCAAATCTTGCTCTCTCCATCATCCCAGTCTTCCCCACAAACAGCTACAAGACTCCTCCCCCTGTGCTTAATTTGACCTTGTTTGTGAAACAAAAAAGTCTCTATAGCCAAAAGGCTTAAACTTCTGCAAACACTGACTGAGGCTGGAGCTTTGCCTTCCACTTCAATGGAGGCAGGTTTGGGCTCTCGAGCACTGAGCCATGAGGGAGTGAACAGGGTGATCTAGGAGAAACATGCTTGGTCCTTGATATGGCCAAGGCTGGAGGCCAAAGACTTTTAAGCATTGAAGTGTGTCACTGGTAGATTACACATATCCTGTCATAATTTACAGCGGGTTTAGAGCATTAATCTCTAAAGAATATACAGCATGAGGAATATTTGTAAAATGAGGAAATCTACTGAATTTCTCTGTTTATATCATATAAATAAAACATTTTTTTAAATCATCCCATACAGCTGAAAAATAGTAAAGATAAACTGACTTTTCAGCCAGCTTTTCCTCTATAGAGATATAGCAGCAAGGTACTGTGGTGGCTCCTTAGTGGCTGAGAGTAACATGCTGTGAGCACTGCGGCTGGGCTGGAGATGCTAAGGCAAGCAAGCTTTTCCTGCAGCTGCCTATGCACAGTCTGAGCTCATCCATTAATCCCAGTTAGTAAATCAGCAGAAAACAAGATTAAAAATAAAAATAAATTTTAAAAAATCAGTGCACTCTTAAATACACTGTTGCTAAGCCACAAGAAATGCTTCTGAAAAGTTTCTCCCAAAAAGGAAATAATCTTTTTTCTTCCATTTCAGGGTGACTTGACTTCCTCCCGTGAATGTCATTTAAGAGACCCTGCTAAGCAAGAATGAATCTGAATAAAAAAGCTTAAAGCTCACTTTCTTTATACCATTATCAACATGGTCCTGCATATTTCAAACAGCTCAAACAGAATGTTTTGTAGAATTTTTTTTTTTTCCTATGACTGGATTAAGATAAAAATGCCTCAGGAAGTAGAATTGATGAGAACTATAGGTGTTGTTTGTACAAGAGTCAAGGCAGTATTTCTGACTGCACTGAGTAGCACAGTTGTATCTTCTAAAACAATTGTTTAAAAGTTACAGAAAATAAAAGAGCATTTGGAGTTTTGACCACCTGACCTGGTTCACTGATAGATACAGGAACCTGTTTTGCCAGCAGAACAAAGCCACAAACTCTACTAACATTTCAAGATCCTTTCGATATTCATCTGTAACAGTAAAGATCAAATGTTGTTGATTTAATAATATTCTATAAAATCCAGACATCTCAGTGCCCAGCCAGGATGATAACTAGTTCATCCTCACAGTGTTGAACCTACAACGTCAGCCTAAAGTTGTTTGGTTTTTTTTTTACAGAGCACATAGTTTTAAAATGTTTGCTGGAATCTCTGGGGACCTGATATTCTGTATTGATCAGGAATAAAAGAATTAAAGCTGTCAAAAGAAGACAAAGAAAGGCAAGCAACAGATGAGTATTGGTTCTAGAGCAGCTTGACACCTCCTTTATTTTTGTAAATACACTGGCTCATGGTCCCTAGGATTACTTGTCAATAGAGTATGGATTCCCTGCACAATTCTTTTCATTAGTCTTACTTATATGGAAACAATTCTCTTTTTTATTTTTTTGCCATGATAAGTCACATCATCTGCATGTTAGAGAAGATTGTAAAATGGAGCATATATAGCAAAATATAAACTGAGCACCTTCCACCAGAGGCAAATTTACATAAAGAATTTCAAGCATTACAATTAAATTGCATTTCTGAAGTTTAGCTTATAGTGTTTCCACTGAGAATGTCAAATGCTTGGGCATATGGCATCATCATTAAATTATGATATTTGCCTACATTAATTGTCATAGTTATTAAGTCTGAGTTACTAAGAAGTCATTATGGATCTCCTAGGTTGATCTGCTGCATTATACAGAGCAGAGATTTCAGGAATGTGTGCTTCAAGTCTCATAGTTCAAATTGAAACGGAATGTGTTTTTTAGAAAAAGGTCCAATCTTGATTTAAATACTTGCAGTACTAGAACCCTCCCAAACCCAGACAGTTTTTTTCTAGTTGCAGTCACCAAGGTCTGCAGAGCTGGCTGAGATTCTGCTCCACAGCAAATGTCCAAAACAGTCAGTGTAACCTAAACAACTATTGCTTTTTTATTGCACAGACTTTTCTCCTCTCCTTTGCAAGATGAAGTTTTAACTAGAATACAATACTGGATGCAGTATTTTGCTAGTTAGCAAATCATCATTTACGATGCTGAAGAATTTCAAGGATGTTTCATTCTGGGTTTATGAGCCTTTTAAGTTACTGATGTTGAAATCCCTCACAGTGATGCTGATTTTTCTCCCTGCATGTTACCAACAGCTGTTTATGTACTGGTGGTCATGTTTACCAAAGTGATATACTGGTCTGTGGCAAATATCAACATGCAAGGCTCTTTCTGTCTTCACAGAGCCGATGTAACCATAGATATTTATTTTCAGGCTGTTAGTGACTTGGAGAGAAATGGTCAAATGCTGTCAGGCACATGGTGTGACTTTTGAGGATGTTCTGCAGGGTTGAGAGTTGGACTTGATGACCCCACGGGTCACTTCTAACCCAGCATATCCTGTGGTTCTGTGATTTGATGTTTGACACAGAGACTTACACAATTTTCCTTTTTGCCTTCTCTGTATTTCTTCAGCAGGCTGTGGGACACTGTTAGTCTAACCATCCAAATCATCCTATAGTTCTGAAAAACACAAAGGAGCTGGAATTTATGTTCTTAAAGCTTTAATTCCTTTTGCAAATTATTTCTTTGTTACCTTTATATTCCTTGGCATCTGGGTCAGTTCTTGTTCTTGATATGCTGAGTTCAGGTGAAATTGGTGCTAATTTTTACCTTTTTGATAGGATGCAATGAAAACTGGGAAAGGGGAGTAAAGAGTCAGGATTGTCCCCGGCACTGGCTGTGCTGCATCAACAATTTACATCCCATAGGGATTGCCTGTAAATGGGTTTAATCTTTCTCTGATTACAGAGGCACAGAGGGAGCTTCAAAGTGATCTCAGTATTTCCCTACTTCCCACACTCTTCCCAGGGCATGGGCTGTGCAGAAGGGCCATGGCACACAGCCACCAGCACATCCTCTCTTTCTCAGCTTAAAATACATTCAGCCCTGCCTCAGCCAGCCATGGGAACCCCTGAGCACCCTCCTGCTATCTGCTCACCTCGTATGGGATGATTTGCTTTGCTCTTTCTAGCAGAACACATACCCCAGGAGAGCTCTCTTGCCTGAGTGGCAGCAGTTCTCAGTCAAGCCCCACACAGAGTGTCCAGCTCCACTATCCGTGCTGGGCACCCTGTGTGCATCTGGCAAGGCAGATGCTCTGCTGTCCTCTCCCCATGGCTGATTGTGTCCTATCTCATGAGCATACCTGGCCAGCAGTACAGCCAGTGCTCGGCCATACTCCTGTTTAGTTTAATTTAACTGCTTCATTTTCAGATAGGAAGGTTAATCTCAGGCCTTATTGAGCAGCCCCATCAGATCTGCTACATTTGAACTGGTCAGGGCTTTTTAATCCACAGTATGGATGAGCTGATATCTGCAAAAAATTTCTGAAATAAAAGGCTTGAATTTATTATGTAAATATGTATTAGACAAAGAAGGTTTACAACAAAATATGCACGGAGAGAGGCTTTCCAGAAAAAGACACATAAAAATTTTCCTTTGAAAAGCCCCTTATCATAAAGTGGTATTTCCCTCTGGTGAAGAGGTGCCATATGAAAACTGCCCTGGCTACACACCTTTTTTCCTAAATATTCATCATATAAATGCTCTATCTGAAAATCTAAAAAGAAACCCAGATCAACTTCAATATTACTGGTTGATACCAGTTTGTAACCACTGAAAATATTTCTTTCCTAGTCATCCTAGACAGAAAAACATGTAGTCAAATATCCTAGCAGTTATGGGCATTCCCAAAAGGACAAGATTAGTACAAAAAAATTCTTTCCTCATTTGGATTTTAAACTTTTTACATCCTATTCATAAAAGAGTTAGTTCTAAAGATACTCTTCATGAACAAGAGTGGTTCCAGCAATAAGCCTCTCCTTATCCTATCTGTCCCAGCTGGCAGGGTTGGCACGTGTTTGTGTTCCCTAAAAGCATGAAGGCAGAGACCATACCTCCTAGCGTTTGGCAGAGTGCTTTTGGTACCATGGGCATGTGTCTCATTAGCTTCCCAGGAGCTAAACCTTAGTAAATGTGATCATCTGAGGAAAATTACAAACCTGACTAAAGGATTCCAGCCACCTGCTGCTTTGAGGAGGGCATTGTGTTTATCAAAAAGAGACAAATTCAATTCTCTTTTAGGACAAAACAGCATTCAAGGACACAAGGTGCTGCTTCAGTTTTTACCTGTCCATGCATGATCTTCACTGAGCATAATACTGCTCTGACTAGTCACAGCTGCTTAGGACATCTCAGGGGAACATCTCTGGACAAAGCAGGACACAAGTGCTTTTTATCAAATCCCTTCCCATTCCTATTCACAGGCAAGTGGCTGTTGAGGAAAGATCATGAACCTGAGATAGAGAATATGTTACCAGTGTGGAGACAGAGGATGCCTTGCTGTGTAGAAGCAACTCATACATGTATGATAGGGGATAAGGAGCTGAAGAGAGATGAGCAAAAGGGGGCTTCAGAGATAGTCCTGTAACTACACAGAATAGTAGTCCAGAACTGTCAAGTGCCCTTTGCAATAGTCCTCTACAGTGCTGGGATACATTATCTGGCATGGCTAACTTACTGGGATAGGGTGGTGACAGAGAGGAGATGCCACCAGGCAGGGGAGGCCAGCTCCACATCTTCTGAGAGTACTCAGAAAAAATTGTAAAAATTCCCACATGCATTTGCTCCGGGGCACAAAGAGGGGACTGGGAAGCCAACTCTAACTGCACTTCCTAAAATGGAGCACTCTGCTATTTTCAGGAGATAATAGTCATTCTGTAAGATAAATAAGATCTATTTCCCTGATTGTTCCTGTCTTGACAAATGTAGCTCTACTTGGAATAAAAAGGGTTCTACCAGATAAATAAACCACATAGTTGTCTCAACTTGTTTTAATTAAGGATTGCAGTATTGCCTTCTTTATTGCTTAAATAAAAAATAGTTACAGCTCTGCTCTCTGCAGTTTGTTTTTATTCTATTTCTCCAGCAAAGCAGTTCTTTCTGTGAAATCTCAGCAGGGGAGGGTAAGAAAGGGTGAGCAGCTCATCTACTTTCAATGGAAGAAATTAAATGTGATTTTAAACAAGAAACCTCTAAGAACTTTTCCTCATTTCTGATTTGACTTCTGTCAGGAGAAGCATGAACCAGAATTACCAGCCATAAGTACAGCAGGAACAAGAAGCTTGGATGATGAGCAGGGAATGGATGTAGGAGCACAGCTGGCATCTTCTTTGAGGTCACACTGCTCCCTTAGAGACTTGCTGTGAAGGACATACAAGCCTGTGGTATCTACAGAGCCATCCTGTGACAAAATGTCCATCTGTTCAATGTACTGACAAATAATCCAGGTTGATTAGTCTAAACCACAAAGATCTCATGTTGTGAAATGTCTAACCTTCCCTTTGTTGTTTCAAGTGTAGTTTGACCAACTTGTGCCTACCAGGGATGTTTAAATTGTAACAGACCTGCTACTGGACCTGTGGTGCAGAACGTCTTCATGAATTGAATCAAAAGCTCTTGCGCATAGGGTGTTATGATAAGTTAGTAATACCTATTCTGGATCACTGGCTTTCTCTAAATGCCATTATGTTCACTGCAGCCTCAGTGGATTCATCTTTCACTGAACAGCAAGGGATGACATGGTAAGACTGATCTTTTGCTACTTTGATGCAGAGAAACACTTTTGGAATGATTCCAGTATGGCTTTTCCCCAGAATCTCTTGAATATCACATCTGGCAGAGGTGAAATTCACATAATAACTATACTGAAACAAAAGCTCTTCAACTTTCTCTACCTGGAATTACATGAATAGCAGTCAGCCATGAAAAGCAACCACTAACCAAGGAGAATGCCTGGGGAAGGTAGACAGCACAAGATGTATTGGCTGTGGCTGGGATAGAGTAAATGCTCAACATAGCAGCCCCCGTGATGTGGTTTGGATTTGTGACTAAAACCGTTGACACCACCAATATTATGTCCACTAATGGGCAGTGCTTGCACAGTGTTGTTGCTGTCTCTCTTTCCCACTCTGCCCCTTCCTCCCAGTGAGTAGGATGGGGGTGGGTAAAAAATCTGACCCTCTGCCTGACCCAAACTTACCATAAGGGTATTTCCTGTGAGATGATGCCATGCTCAACATTAAAAAATGGGGAGGAGCTTCTTCCAAATCAGTTGTTGCTCTGAAACTATTTGGCATTGCTCTCTTGTAGGAGGTGGTGAATGAATACTGTCATGTTACGTGTTTTTTCCTCCTTCCTTCACATATTAAACTGTTCTCATCTCAACTCATGAGTGATCTTGCTCCTGTTCTCTCTCTTGTCCTGATGAGAGGATGTGTGGGTGCTTAGCTGCAGGCCATGGCCAACACACAGTAACGGCCCGTGTCTGCAGTTCTCTTCATGCAGCTGTATCAGGGCGTGCTGATGAGTGCTTACCTGAGATATGGTTTGGCCTTTAGATAGTTGCAGAGCCTACCTACCTAGCTTTCAGCCAGCACAACACAGGAGGTGAAACATGTCTGGGATAAACCCAGGTAAAATCTATTCAAACCATGGCAGTCTTTTGTCTCTAGCAAGAGTGCATCTACACCACATTATGGAGTCACTTTCACAGGGGGCTGTTGAAGCAATACTCTCCAGGAAACACACTTAATGGGGTAGCACAAGTATCACACTGCTGAGTTTCTTACAGCAGAGAGTGAAGCTACTGCCTTGGGCAGTGCTTGAAGATGTTTGTAGCAGAGGTTGCTACTTCTTTCCCCAGACCTCATTTCTCCCATGCTGTTGCAGCCTTAGGTTTCTGTCCTTCTTTTGCTCCTTCAGTCTTGTCCCCTTCACTCATTCATGTGAAATGCAGTCTACAAAACACTATAAAAAGGGTCACCAAAACTCAGACTGCTATTTGGTTGGGGGTGATTTAAAAACTTCATATTTAATTTGGTGCAGTAGTATTTATTTGTTAGCAACTTAAATATTTTTTGTCAAGTGTAGTTGTGTAATATTTAGTGAGTGCTCCTCTGCCTCCTGAACTGTTTTAAGTCAGCCATTTAGCACACGCATCACATGAATGCCATGTTACTCTTGCTACATTAAACAAGTGACAAATTGTTACAAAGTTTTTGAAAGATCATATTCTCATATTATCACTTCTCAAATATTACTTCTCATATTGAGACTAGGTATATTACAGTGATGTGTGGTCATTCCAAGATGTCAGATCGTAACAAAATCATCTCTCTCTTCAGGATCATCTGTAACCCCTATTTGTAGCAGAAGGTAGCAGAAGGATTGTTGTATCGTGTGGCAACAGAGTTCAAAACAGGAGCACTCACAAAGGATAGCCATGATGATGAGTAGTCTTGCAGTCTGAGGAACCGAAGTTAGTCGAAACCCTGAAGAAGAAGAGCTGGCTCTAACTAAATATCAGAGCAATCAAGATGCTGGAGGGAAGTGGTGTTACTGGTAGTTGTGATTTCAAGAGAAAAGCTATGCTCCTTTGATAAAACAATTTAATGTTCAAAGGAGGTTCAGTTAATTACAAATACTCACATTAAAGTCAACAAGAAAATAGGGGGAGATTGGTAGTTGCTATGTACAGTAGAAATGTCTTGTTTATAGACCCAGAAGCAGGTTAAGTCCTTGATTTAAGTATTACACAGAAAAGTATTATATCCAGTTGTCAGCTGTTTAAGAAAAAATATTTTAAAGGCTTTTGTAAACAATATATAAAACCACAATCAAAAAGTACTAACCAAGTGTAGAAATTGCTGGATGTTGGGGGTTAGATTTGGGGTTTTTTTTCCCTACAGAATTTTTCCCCACAAAGTCGCTAGGAGACTAATTACTGGACACTTATGAGTGCTTGACCAAAACAATACAAAGGGCTAGGAAAGTGTAGCACCAGGCTACACCCTTTTTGGTCTCTTGAGAGGTTTTTTTCCTCCCTGAAGGGGGGGAAAAAAAANTCCATTCCAAAGGGAGGTCCTGCCCTCCCCAGCAGACACCTGTCTTTTCTAACCAAGACACTGGGATAGTAAGAGCAAAGCACACTCAAACTCCCCAAGTTTCAAAATGTATAGTTGTCCGACACAAGATAGGGAACTTCTTGCTTACCTGCATGTGAGGAATATGCATTTGAGAAACAAAAAAAGTGAGTTTTAAGGACCACTTTGTGGTGTTTCACAGCTCACCAGCAGGCCAAGCATCACAGGCTGTCAAGCAGTAGTTGAAAGCAGTGGTCCTTTGGACAGTCAACCTAAGCAGAACTGCTCTGCCCTAGACTTTGCCCTGGATAAGAATATCCTCTGGTGGATTTGGCCCTTGGTAATTTATGTTGTGGGGAACTGAATTCAGATTCCAGAAAGTCGAAAGCCAATGTCTGAGACTTTGGTGTCAAACACCATAAGCTGTGTTCAGATATCTATCGTTGTATATGAAGTTTCATTCAGGGAATGAGGAGCATTCCTTGCTGTAAGATGGAAAACAAGGAGATGTTTGAAGTTGGTCCTCTTTTTTCTCCTACAAACATAATCCTTTTTACTGAACTCTTAATACAGACAGTCAAAAAATCTTAAACAAAAACCTAAATGTTTAAGAAACAAGCACTCAGAAGACATAATATCCTATGGAGAGATATTTTGCCAGCATGCTGTGAAATAGCATGAGTTTTGCTACTGTAGGAATTTAGCAAAAGCCTAATTACATCTACTCCGAGACTGGGTACTCAGTGAAATTCTCCATGGGTACAAGGAAATTATATCCCTACCAGACAGAAAGCAATTTTCTCTAATCTGAAAATAACAATGTAAAAAGAGGGTCAGCAAAGAAAAAAGACACAGAAGAAACACTCAGAGTCTGATTAGAGAGGGGAAGGAAGCAAAATTGGTACAACATGGCATAAAGTACAGATCCCTGTTTTTGTGCTCATCAGATGGCATATTGTCTTCAATTTTAGCATTAGTAAGACTATTTAGTTTTCACTGTAAAACAGTCATGATACTCCACAATCACCAGCAAAGGGTTGCATTGACAGAGACTGGTAAAACACTATTAAATCAATAAATGGAACCCTTCAGCAAAAAGGGATATGCAATTAAAGACTGCATACCAGAAAACACACATCACTGGCTGTCTTAAAGCTATGATAGCATTTGAAGGAAGTGTGAAGCACCATTAAATTCCTACAGCAATTGATCAGTACATTCCATTTCCCCTTGAGGGAATCAGAGCTGCCCTTAATTCTCCATTTCCATGTTCAGTGAGAATGAGGGTGAGTACCCCAGGAGCCTACTACCATCCCATCCCACCCTTCCCCAGCCTTCCCCAGCCCTCTGTCAAAAGTAGGAGCAATGAGATTCAACACAGAAGTTCCCCGTGGTTGGGTTTCTGAAATGGCAGCTGGGCAGTGGCAGTGTCCATGCTGGATGGAAAGCCTGAACCAAGGTTATTTCACATCCCAGAGAAGTCTGTGCAATAAGATTGTAGTGGTTTCATGTTCACCTCCATTTCTGTTTGCAAAATTTAGTGTAGTGGTCTAAATATTGTCCTGCTGTGAGATAGGATTATGAGGAAGAAGGCAAAACAGGCCCCACTTAAAGATAAAAGAAATAGATTTATTAACACACACTGAAAGAACAGGGAAAAAAAAAAAAAGAGAAAATTAAAATGAAAGCTTTCAAAGCACTCTCCTCCCTCCCACCAACAGTTCACTTTCCCACATACAACATAAAGAGACAAAACCTGTAATATTCAGTCAGTTTCACCATTT
>WBMY01010831.1:669013-685133 GCA_013397315.1 Donacobius atricapilla | reverse complement strand
CGGGCAGGGGAGCCGAGGGGCTCGGCCGGCCGGGCCACTCCCCATGGCAGCGGCTCCCGGCAATGCAGCAGCGGGGCCCGGTCCGGCCGCCCGGGGGGCAGCGGGGCCTAAACCGAGCCCCTCTGCTGCCCACGGTGTTACCTGGTGGCTCGCCAGAAAAAGAGAGACCGGGTTCCCAAAATCCTCCTGAATTTAAGCGGTGTTACCCAGAGGTGTATACCTGTATTTAATTGGCTTATCTGACTGTCAGTTTCAAAGATCCCTAATTGGTTTTTACCATCCATGCTAAACCAATACTAAGATACAGCACCATGGTAGCCCCACTGCTGACAAGGGTTGTCACAAATATGAAAATACGAAAATATATTTAATAAGCAGCCACAGAGAAAGATGTTTCAGCATCTGCTATGAAAATATGACTTAAAGTGGATTTCCACTCATGACCACAGACTACCTTTATTCTTCAGAAAAGAACGCCATTGTAGAGTATCAAAAATCGCTTTGATACTTTTTGTACTCAAAATACAAAATTTTACAGTTTGCTGCTATTTGAATAACTTAATCTGAAAGAATCAGGGCAATTTCAGTCATTCAGAGATTTTTCTTCACTTGTGGCCACCTGCACAGCTTGCTGTCTTTCAATGGGTTGTGTCTTCATCTGGATCTTATGAATGATTCATTTCTGTTTGATGCATTCACTTTGCATCTCATATCTTCTGAAAGTATGCATTTAATGAAACTGTGTGTAATACTTCTGTTTATTTTAAAATGCAGCCCGATGTCGCTGGTACCTCTCAGAGCACCCACTGTGCCAGCCCGGGCTAACCCTGGCACTGGGCAGCAGCAGGTACAGCTCCGTCTGCCATGCACCCCGGGCTGATCCTGGGGGTTCCTCAGCGCACCCAACTCATGGCACTGGCCCAAGGGCTGAGGCGACAAAGGCAAGAGACAAAAGAGGACTCTGCAGAGGGGCTGGCACACCAGTTTATTTGGGCCCCCAACGGGACCTCTTCACCTCAAGGTCTTTCCTCAGCAGAGTCCAGAACAAAGGATGAACAGTAACTTTATGCTCAGATGGGAGGAAGGGAAGGAGATAAGCGATTCACCGACCAGGGTAAAGCAGGGGGTAACCTGAGGGGTGAGGGACACCTTTGGGGGCCAATCTCCCTAAAAGGGAGGGGGACCCCTCTGGCTACAGCCTATCACTCAATGCCCTTCAGGGGCTTTCCAGCAGCAGGGATGGATCCCAGGGCTGACAGACATGTCCCCAGAGGAGGGGAGTAGGGAATGGATACGTGGCTGTGGGGAGGGGATAACGGGGTACAACCAAAAATGTGTAACAATGGGGGTACATGGACTGAAGCACAAATTAACATACAACACAGATTATAAAACACACTGCTACAGGCCAACCTACAAATGATATATTCTGGAAGATGAAAAAAAGTTAGGACTATAGGAATGGCAAATATGTCATATGAAATCCCGAAATTCTGCACTGTCAGATGGGACTGCTGAATATAGGAAGCAATTTTAAGATTCTTACCTCAAGCTATCTTTGTATCATTAAGCAGGTGTAAGAGTAACTAAGAGAATGAGTCATTATTTCATGGCATGCTTGGCAAAACACATCTGTGTTGTGCAACAATGGATCAGAAATATCATGCATTCTATTATAGCAGCAGTCATGGACTTGCCCTCAGGATCCAAGAATGTTCAGGGAAGAAACTGTGAATACTAATGCCAGGACACTCAACAAAATTAGGAGGTAAGGGATGGTACTGTACCACCTGGCTGGGTGGCCAGCTTCTCAACATCAGGCACTGTTTTTTTGGGTACTGAACAGCAATTTGCACAGGTTCATGATTCTCAACATGTGGTGCAGGTTCCTCTGATGGATGGAGGGCTCTTTATGAGTCCTTGAATCAAGGCACTTAAAATAGTAGCCAAATTGGACCACCAGACCCTAGGGGGCTAATGGTATACATAGCCATAGAAAATCCTTGCTTCACCATTTTACTGTCATGTAGTTCTAGTCTAAGATGGATTTTCTCTTTAAACCCTTGAATTAAATAAATCCCAAATCTAAATGTATATAGGCATTGTTGGCCTTTTTCTCTTTAGCATTCGTCTTGATCCTCAGATTTTACCTCTAGTGCCTTTTCAGGTTTTACATCCTTCAAAACTAGAGTTGTGTGGAGAAATTTTAACACTCAAAGCAGTCCTCTGTGCTCAGATTAGTAGTAAAAGGAATTTACATTGCTAACATATATTGAAAACCATTTATTTGTTTTTATTGTTCAGGAGACACTAAAGAAATCCTGAAATTTGACCCACCAAAATAGTTTAAATATTCACTGCTCATGTGACCTTTTGCAGTTGTTTCAAGAGGATTATCAGTTATGATTCATGGACTGTTGAGGAGTAAGAATTCCATATAATTCCTTGTAACTGCATGAACTGCTGGAATGAGATTTTAGATCCACTGTCACTTCTGCTGCACAGCATGGTTTTTGTAGCATCACATTAGAGTGATCCCTGAAGGGTTTATAGTACAAACTATTTAACTTAACTTTGTGGACTCAGAAAGCAAAAAAAACCCAACCAACATGGAGTCCGGGGATACAATGCAAACTGCACATCATCCTTTCAGGCACACTTTCATCACGTCAGCTCTTTTCGTCTTATTCATCAAACCCTTTGTGTAGGATTCACAGCACTACATAAACATTAAAACCCTTCTTAGCTATTGGGAAATGGCAGTCCTAACATGCCTTATGCTAGCAGTTTTCTTGGAAGCAACAGCTTCTTACAGCACAGTTGTAACTGCATTTGAAATACTTTTGCCTCTCCCGACATCAGTCTTTATGTACAGGCCAAAATAAGCATAATCTTGGTTCAATCATCCTTCATTTTTCCAATCACAGTAGGAAGAATTCTTGGTAACATTTCAGGACTCAGTAGCATGGAAGCTGCTTCTGAGTTTGCCCAGTTTTTAGTGCCTATTACTAACATGCAGCATTTGCCAAGAAGCAACAGGATTTTATTTCTGTGGTTCTGCAAGTGTTTTGGTGAGGGCAGTAAGCCAAGAGAGAAACTGGTGATTCCAGCACACAGAGATCCTAATTCAAACTTAGTAATTGCTGTGAGAAAGGCTTCTAGAAAACTCCTTTGTATCACTTCTAGTGTAAATTTCAGCCATGGAAAGATGATAAACCTAACAACTGAAATACACTATCACAACTTAAATATCCAAGAATAGTAAGTAAATGGCAGATAGATTCCTTTCAAGCCACGTCCTTATCTATAGGATCACAAACAGTTATGAAGACTAGTTATGTTTCTTTAGAATCATATTGCTCTCTAGAAGCTGATCTTTTAAAATGTTTATGCCATGTGTTCACAGACACTCAATGGACTCAGAATAATGTAGGAGAGTTACACTAAGGTTGGAAGAAGCTGGACCTGTTTCCTCTTATATAGTAAGGCAATTCAGCTTACTTTGTAAAGTCTTCATCAGCAGGAAATGCTTCTGATAACTGGTAGAGATATATATTCCACACACCAATATAAGCGTGATGCTAAACACCACATAATTAGCAATCTGTCTAACATCTGGAGCTACAGTTGGCTGACTCCAGCAAGGCTCAGTTCTGTGCATCTCTCCAAGAAACACCAGGCACAGTTACAAGACCCACTGTTCCATGTCTGGAAAGCAAAGTTTCATGATCCCAGTCTCGAACATGAGGGCTAAGCACAAAATCTTTTTGCCAGTGGCTTAACCACTTCCCTTGTTTTAACCAGTTTCCTCTACCACTGTAGACATCCTCTCCGATTTCTTGTAATCTGCATGGTCTTTCCTCCCTCAGTCTCATCCTTTCTTTATCAAGGTCCCTTTTGTGGTGCTGCTCAGCTCTGGATCTAAATAGAGCAGAGTTTATAATTTCTTCCACAAGTTGGACAGTGGAATGAGAGAACAATTAAAACACTAGCAACCTGCCTAATGTGTTAGGAATCCCTCCCTTGGCTTCCAGATGTTCTGCTCCATTAGCACTAGAAATACAAAAAAACTCCTGTTGTCAATTCCTGCTGGACTGAAAAAGGTGAAGTGTCAAGAATTTGTTCAATATATAAAATAATTCCCTTTGAACTCCCAAAGTAGGCAAGCAGCTGCAAAGTGAAATTCTACTAAAATTTTGGTATGTCTCAGCCTCCCTTAACATACAATTGCCCTGAGTTTGGAAAAACTCACACGTTTACTTAGAAATGAGCACATCAATAGCAGCATCTTTCTTTTGATGATGACCCAAGTAACACTCAACTGTTTTTCAGACTTCAACCTGCAAACCACAATACTTTTAGGAGCTGCAGTCTCTTTTTTAAGAACCCCAGCCGACTGGCAGACTTGAGTTGTTTTCTGCAGTTTCTTGAAATCCTGCAGGAGTGCCAAGGGATCTTCTGCTGACAAGTTGAAAGGCACTGCTCTAAATGTTTGTTCTGCAGTTTTGTATCTTGTTTATAAATAAAGATTCTACTAGAAGAAAAATACAGCAGAGATTTCATTATTACAGTGGTGAGACATGGGAAAAGGTTATCCAGAAAAAATGTGGATGCCTCATCCCTGGAATCCATCCAAGGCCAGGCTGGATGAGGCTCAGAACAACCTGGGACAGTGGGAGATGTCCTTGCCCATGGCAGGGGGGTTCATGATCTTTCCAACCCAAAGCATTCCATGACTCGATGATTATGGCAGATACTCAAGCCTCCTCTAACCCTTGGGTGCTGTGTACTACTAAAGGGCTTCAGCTCCTAAGCGTGGACATTTGTTGTAAATTTGGTCTAACACGGTCCACCTGCAAGCACTGCTCATCAGCTCAGCTCACTGCTGTACTTCCAGTACAGCTGAGGCTGAATGGAGGATGTTTGCATTGTATTGCAACTGCAGGACACTTCAGATGAAATGGGTGGATGATAACTCACAGAAATTCATGTTAGACAGACAATTCAGATTACCCACAGAAGTGCTCTTGTGTGACATGTACTCCAGAACTACACAGTATCAGTACACAAACGAGTACTACTTAGGTGTACAGCTGCACTGGCCTTTTAATTCCTGCATGAGAATGACCCCACGTGTCATGCTGTGGTCAGACAGAAGAGGCTACTTACATCCCTTTGGTATGGCACAGGCGTGAGTGCAGTCCTGCTGCTCAGCAGAACACACTGGAAGGAACTGCACAAACTCAAGAATAGGAATGGATCCCTTTGGCTACATCTAACAAAAATGCATTGAAACTGTTTATGGTACATGTAGTACTATAAACATGCAGTATTACACTTCTGCCACCTTTTGGCATTGACAAGTTTCAGCAGATTTTGAGCAATCAGATAAGCTACAAGCAGGTTCACATCTAAGAGTTACAAATGTGCAGCTGTAACTACAGGTAATGAAAGAGCAGAAAGGTATGGCCCAAGACTAAAAAGAAATGAAGGAAAGTAATTTTGATATCTGAAGTTAAAGATGAAATATATTGCTATCAAATATCTTCAAGAAAGAGTTCTCTATTTTTACCTTGAAATACACATTTTTATTCCACAATCTTTAGCTTTATGGTCACTTGGTTGGAAATGAAATGTCAACCAAGTAAACAGTTCACATTTTCAAAACAAGCACTTACCAGAACAGGCTAAACCTGGCATTTTGTCGTAACACTTTTCCTTTTTAGTCTCCCTAATAAATTACCGTGTACTGTACAGCCTCCATTCTCTTTTCTTCAAACGCAACTGATGTTTTGTTGGATTTTACCAAATTCACATGCTCAAAGATACTATCTTTAAAAAATTTTATCAGGTCACACAGCAACATAGAAATTGTGAAAATACTAACAAAATTGTTGTCATCCTTGTACCATCCTATTATGCCAACAACCTCTGAAAATCATTAAGGATGGAGGGCCAAATGTAGCTCTTGGCCGAGCTTAGAGCAATTCCATTGACTTTAAAAGGAATGCATCTGTCCCCTGTGAGGTTAAGCTTTTAAGTAAAAGCTGCCTCAAGTTAATTGAAATGAAGCTGCCCTCTATTCTAGATTTTCAAAACAGACAATTTATCCTTTATCACTGGGCAAAAATGCATTTTCCAATGTATTAATGAATTTTTGTCTCATCCATGCTTTGAAGTTTCGATACCATTCTAAAAGCTTTTTTCTTCTTTGAATCTTTTCTTGTAGGCTCATTTTTTTTTCTTTCTCTAGAATAGCAGGAAGCTCTTTCCAGTTTTTAATAAAGATAAATGGAGCTGCCATGGTTTTTAATAATTGCAATGGAGCACTGTGGTACAATGATGAATTTCCGCAATCACCCGGTGTCATTACATCTTCTATAACGGGCAGAGATCCATATGAACAAGCTTCATAAATTCTGTAACATTCTGTATTTATTCCCACTGGGCACAATGTCAAATCACTCTGCAGCAAGGCATCTTGATAGTTTTTGAAACTTACATTTGTTTCTTGAGGCTGCCACCTAGGAAAGTAAAAGGGGTGAAAATTAATATTTTCCTCACAGGCACTGCAATGAAAAAACAGAGATATGCTTTAATTTCTATTACTTATAAAACTGAAAATGCTATCAGTGTAAAAATTTTGTATTACACACACAGTCAATTGACTTTTATTTTTAGTCTTAACTGCTCTTAAATGTCTTCTAAAAATCTATTGAAAATGTCACTGTTAAAAATAGATTGTAATATGTGGCCCTTCTTGGAAATTATTAATACTTGGAAGTGTAAGAAACAAATTGAAATGCCACTTCAAATCTTCTGCATGACTTGGATGATGCATATGTCAATTACTTCACAGCACAGTTTAGAAACAGACAAAAAGGGAGACACTCAATGGACTGTTTAATGACTTTTTTTGGTCTCAAAAGAGGTTCGCTCGTCAAAAGCTAGGAAGCAGAGCAATTTGTTTAACTTGAATTCATCTACTTCAAGTGCCTCAGTACATCTGGGAGATAAGATGTACAGATGTCACAGACACAATCCATCTCCTCAGACTCTTTATCAGGGCAGCTAAGGCCTACCTAAACACCACTGTGCCTGATATCCAACATCTTATAGGTGTTGCTTTGCAAAGTTAAGAAATACAATCAGAACCCTACTCTTGTTAGTCAAAAACAACTGTGCTGTACAAATTATATCCACTTTCATGGGGAACACAAAATACAGCTGTCTTCTTTCTTCTACGAAGGACACTAAACTCCACAAAATACAGGACAAGTGTGTCTTCTCATAATCAAATAATTCTAAGAAAAAAACAAATGGTTTTTGATGGTTATATATATAAGAGACTTTTTTATACTATATTTAAAAATATGCCTTAAGTAAAATCTAACAGAAAGGCTGTTACGTTCTGACGACCTAAATAAAGAGCCTCTGCAATATTCTCTGACTTAATGACTGATTACCTTTATTTGTACTACTTTTAAACACTCAAGAAAAGATTGATAATAATGAACCAGGCAAGAAACTCTGAATATTTTCATGAAGTAAATTAAAGTCTTACTGTTCTCTGGCTGCAATCCAGCAAAGTTTGTCAAGTCCATCCTGTTTCAGAATTTTGATTAGGGTTTCTCTAGAAGAATTCTTATAAACTGTTCCTAAGAAATTACACAGATATGATCTTGGATCATGAAGCATTGACCAGCTGGGTTCCACAACTGGAAAACTTCTGTAGCTGTAAAAACAATGTGTAAGTTAGACAACTATATCAAAGGAAAACATTTTGCTACATTTCATTTTCAGTGCATCATATTTTAAGACTAAAACCACCGACTCATTGCCAATGCGCATCTATACAGACAGACCCACAAGTAAACCATTTCAAGTCCTGTCCTAAAAGTATGTCTTTATTCCCTTTGCCCCCATTAGTCCCTTCACAAAGTTTCCAGAATACTTACATCTTCTTTCAACATCAGAAATATTGTATGTGTATATTACAGAATGTCCTTGAATAACACGCTTTTCCAAAGAAGCTGTTCTTGATGCAACCACAAACTTTGACTGAAATGGCCAGTTTAACAGTAACTATGGCATGTAAGTCTCACCTACCTTAATCTCTGGAACTGCTTATCTACTGAAAAGACCACTGATAACCTCTCAAAGCAAAATCTCACTTTGATCTGAGTGAACTTCAATAATCTAATCTTTTGGCTCCTAAATAGCTTGTTATACATTATTTGATGGGGCAGTCCTTTCCTCATTTTCCTCCTGCATGATGAATATTAATTCACTTAATTTCTAATAACCATTTGTCCCTTCACGACAAATATTTTTGCATCATTCTACGTCTTCATTTTCTCTCTTTGGTTGGAAAATCTCACACATTCTCATCCCTTTAACCTCGTTTTTTTTACAGCCATTGTATGCAAGACCTGGGAGCCCCATTTTCTCCACCCAGCTTTGCCCTCTAGTTTATTGTTTTAAGTGTTGCTGCTTTCTCTTAACTATTGCCTTAATCTCTGTATCTCAAAACTCAACATCCTTCCACTTACAAATTTCCAATGCCACCAATGCTTTGACACCATCAAGAGTCCAAATTTAGTGTATTTCAGAAAATACACTGTGAACAAGTTCAAGCTGTATATAAAAAGTTCTATGTAATTTTCCAGCTTGTTGAGCCAACTGGATCAATATGGGATATTGAATTCAAATTCAACACAAGATATGAAAATAATCCTGTATTTGTTTCAGCTTCTATTACCCTGGCAAATACCTAAACCACTATCAACTCTGTTAATAAGAAGTAAAAATGCATCTAGCTGAACCAAACCTTTATTTAGTCCACATAAATAGTTTCAGCACTTAAGTATAACAAAAACGTTTTTTTTAAACAAGCAGTTAAGCCAGTTTACACTGCTGTGATACTGTAGTATAACAACTCCAAACAGATGCCTTTTGAGCCATAATGGAGGTTAAAAAAAAGCACTCATTCCTTTCCTGAACAAATAGTATCCACAACTAATAAAAGATATTTAGTTACATAATTGTCTTTTGAATCTCCAGGTAACTGGTACATATTACATCAGCAGTTATGACAAATCTCAAGAGCAAATCTACTGAAGAAAGAAAAAACAGAAAACCTCAGGAGACATAGGTTCATTTTCCTGAAGTTTCCTAAACATTAGTATTCTTTTCCTGTTATCATTTTTATTGCTAAATGCAACTTTCAAAGACTCCAATGCCTGATTTAGAAAATGACTGATAGGATCATGTTCTGCAATTTACTTATTACAACTGTTTTGGGCATCAGAAGTAACACTCAGTCAATTTTCCATACTTCGTGCACAACAACTAATTAATCAATTGCAACTTCTGTCTATGGCACTTACGTAGCTACTCCTAAAGGCCATTGGAAAATATCTTCTTCATTTACGAAGGCATAGTCATACGTAACAAAGAGCAGATTTACAAATCCCCCGTTCCGCTTCAGGTACGGCTGAATCCAGGCGTTGTTGCACTGCTCGTTCCCGAGCAGCACCACTGCCACACGCTGGACTTTGCGGGTCTCCATCAGTGTCTGGGCGAAGCGCAGCCACTGCGTGGCGTAGGCGACCTTCGCCGGCTCCCTCCCGTTCAGCACCAGCACCACATGCTCCGTCTCCACCGAGAAGTAGCCAGGAACTACGGATGGGCCAGTAAGGAAGCTGAGAAAACCAAAATACAACACTAAACAAACTAAGACTTTGTAAGACAAATTATACACCTCGATCCTCTTGCTAAGGAGTAAGTTTCTACTCCAGAGAAGATTTTTTTCTTCAATAAATGCAATACACTGCAAAATTATTGTGCAGCTATAACCACTTCTGTTGTTAGTACACTGCTTAGCACAGGAGTAAAGCTGCTTTCATTTTTATTCAGGAAAAAGGCGAATGATTTAAATATTTTGTCAGTAAGTCAGAACTAGTACCATACTCAAATCTCAAAATGTGTGTAAATCAACAACCTTTCAAAAAAGGGTGCACTTTAATGTTCACTAAAGGTTAAACATTTTATTAATTCCAGTAATAACCAATGACTGCTGTATTAAAACAAGAGAAAGACCCTCCCAAAAACCTGAACACTATACTAAGTCTGGTATCATTAAGAGTGACAGTTAGCTCATCTTGCATATTACTTTTCTCAGTATTTTGGTTCTGTTTCTAGTGAGTAGAATCGATAACACAAGAAACATCTATCTAAACGTAAACTTAGGTTGGTTGTATGACCCAGGTCAAACTTGAGGCTCTGATATAAGGTAGTAAGCACAAAGGTTTTAGTTATAAAATGGCATTTCTAGATCTTGCACAATGTATTGAATAAAAGAATTTCAGTCATGTAG
Organism: Donacobius atricapilla; assembly: GCA_013397315.1. NCBI lineage: Eukaryota > Metazoa > Chordata > Aves > Passeriformes > Mimidae > Donacobius > Donacobius atricapilla. The sequence continues at coordinate 674,755 of WBMY01010831.1, read as the reverse complement.
CAAAATTATTAAATCTTTAATAATTTGCAAGTATCTGACAAAAGCCATTTATGAACTGCAATGAAACAAATCAGTATTTGCCAGCTTGTGCTCTTCAGTTACCTGGTGTATTAACAGATGATTGCCTGAATGCAAAGAAGTAGCAGCTACACAGCTTGGGAGAAAGTGAAGGGGAGAAAACTGTATTTTTTCTCCTAGGAGTCAGTTAAGTGCTAGTTTTCTAGGTCTGCTGCATCACTACTTTTTCAGCTACCAGCAAAACTTAATTTAGAGTGAGCATGAGTTTTAACTCATGAAATGCTGAGACTAAGAGCTAGTTTCAGTTCAAATATACTTATTGAGGAAAAAAGCCCCTCACAACAAAAGCTGTAAAAACTACTCCAGTGAGGTTATCTCAAGCAGAGTAACCTGAGACAAGTGTATTTTAAACCTGAGTTAAGCCGACATGCTGCTGGGCGTGGTGGGAGTGGTGTATTTTGGAGCCAGGATTCATAAGACTCACGACTTGGCATCAAGACTTCTAATTCATTAAATGTTAAGTCAGATCAAGACTTAAATCCAAAGTTTAACAGACAATGAGAACAGAATCACTGGGATTCCTAAGAGAGAATACCTTGAGCTTTGGAATGGCTAAGATAGGGATTAAGTATGTACAAGGTCCAGTGATAACCTTGCAAAGAGGCTTGGGGAAAAAGGGTTTTTTCTTTGACACAGCACTTCCAGGGTAACAGCTTTACAGCAGTAACAAGATGTACAGGTTAGGAAGCAATGGCCTGTGTGTAGCAATATATGAAATTGGAGAGCATAAAATTACAGTGGGGGAAAAAAAGTAGCAAGTCTCATAAATCCCATACTTTAATAGTTATAACACCTAAGTTTGCTATGATTGTACTACGAACTCCCCATCAGAATGCAGCTGGTATCGAGAAACAGAAGAGAGATTGCAGAAGCTGCAAAATTAAGGGAGTAGTCCCAACAGTACTAACTACTCATACGAAGGCTAGATCAAAGGTAATATGGGAAGGTGACATTTTTTGGACTAAATACGTGACTTGCTTCCTACAAAGTCCTTGTTTTTCCTTACTAGTCACGGACAGTCGTACAAAAGGGTGCTGTTTTAGACTGGGTCTTACAGTGTCCATTCTGAAGGTGTTAGTTAGTCATTCTGTAACAGCAATGACTAAATTTAACACTTGTAACAGGAGAGATCATAATAAATACATACAGCACAGACATATTCTGTATGCAATAAAGGAATTACATAAAAAAGAGATCAAGAAAAGAACTTGTAAAGGAGCAGTCCAAATCACAAGAAGTTTTCAAGGACTTTGCAGTCCTTTTAAGGACTGTTCAAAAACTATGTATAAGAAACCCAGGCACGCTGTGTGCTTCAATCCAAAAAGTAAACAGCACAGACCCCCCCCAACCCCATACGGCTTAATAGGAAAGGGAGACTCCCACACCTAACTTGATCGCTTCAGCAAGAAATAAAAGGTTGAACACCAGAAATACTATATCAAATGGAGGATCTGAACATGGATGGCATTCACTTGAGAGTTTTGAAGGAACACAAACACAGAATTGTGGAACTGCTGGCAGAAGTGTGCGGCTGTCATGACTAAGAGACACTATGCTTGATAAGTGGTTCACCATCTTTTGTAGACTCCCATCTAGAAAAACAACTGGAGAGGACTCTGGAGAACAGTCAGTATTAATTCCCTCTCTGGAAGAATCTGCAATAAACAGTAAGATCACGGAATCTTATCAATAGGTAAGGTCACTGATCACATATATGGATAAGCACTGCTGGAAATGAGTTATCCTTACTAATCTGATGAAGATCTATGAGCGTGTCCATAAGAACACAGATAAAGAAGATCCAGTGGACATAGTGGTTTTGGATTTTCAAAAATGGGGTTTCATTAAAACCAAATTGCCAGAAGCTATTCCAGGTGGAATCCTTTGATAGATAGAAACCTCTCCTGGTTGCCTGAGGCAAAGCAGCACTGAATGTTTATAAAATAGAGACAGCATGACTCGGTGGAATAGAAATTTAGGAAAGCTCTTTACCAAGTAAGAGGTAGGAAGTTTGGCATTCTGTGGTCTACGACATCTTCCTAAATGACAGGAGAGAAGGGTGTGAATTGCTTCAAGCCAGAGAAAGTGTTAAATCCCGCTCTCTTGCTTTTTGTATGAATGGGCCAAGATGTTACTAAAATCCACAGCTGTGAAGTTCCTTCTCCACTCCTGTTTTTAAATAAACAACCCTGCATTCTATGGAGAAGCTGACACTTTATGTATTTTTAGGCAACCTCTTTGGTGAAAACATGAACCCATCAAAATCTGTAACAGAGATGTGTATTCTCCATCATAAATAAACAAAATGGGCTTATTCATGCAATTGTGTTCAAGTGATATTTTGACATTTTTGTGTCTTTAGATTTGATATTCTTCAGAAACATCCACCAGAGGTCTATTTTTTAACAATGATTAGACTTACCAAAGAGAACTGCAGAGCAGCACATAGTCTCCAAATATGTCACCTCAGTTAGTTCCCTCTAGCCTCATCTAGTAATCAAATGAAGATAATTTACCTCACCCAGGCAGTAAACAATTCTAGAAAATCTTATAACCAGTGAGAAGCCAAAGTCACACAATTCTACTCCACAACATAAACTAGTACTTCCAAATAGAGTAAAAAGTAGTTATTTCAGAAGCCTAGTTGTTAAAATAACAGTTATATTGCATGTTTTCTATACTTTGCACAAGTTTCTACTAGCCTGTCAAAAGTTGACCTTTGTTCTGTTGGTACTAAACTTAAGCTTTGTATTTTTATAGGATCTAGCATCCAAGTTGAAATTAAAATAGGGACTCGATTATCCCTGGCTCATCTAGACATAGCAAGGAGATATTTAAATGCAAGTACTGAAGTCTTTCTTTGAGAGATGCATACCCTAAGGAAATATGTGAGGTTATTAATCATCTGAAACAGGCACACTAGAAAGAAAATAACCATAATCAGTCAAGTGACAGACTCATTAAGTTCAGCAAATTATTTTCATGTTATAAATGTGGAAAGGAAGAGCTTGAAGAAATTCCCATGTCAATACCAGGATGATAACCTATCATGGCACAGTATCATGGATTTCTATAGCTTCTAAGATTTTAACTCAGGAAAAAACAAAGTCTTTTGCCACTAAGACTGCACTGTAAGCACTGGTCCAATATTCAAAGAAAGGACTGTATCCTTTCTCTGTATTTGTGATTTGAAAGCTCTATTGCTCTGTCAGTGAGACTACCACGATGCAGTAGCATCATTCATAGTTGATTCTCTAAACTTCTAAGATCATCTTTTGCAAGGAAAAAATAGCCTTGTGATGCAACACATGTTCCAGAAGTTAAACTCACTTAACTGTGTAATTTATGTATTAAAAGAAAACTATTTTCATAGGTGGGTCCTGGTGCAAGTGACTAAATGTTGCAGGAGATCTACTTCTGCAGACTGGCTAACTGGCCAAATAGACAAAAAATCCTTCAGCTTTCACTGTGTCTTTGCAGAAAGCATTAAGATTATATTAAATAGGGACTCAGAGAAAAGCTTTATATCATTCACTGAATAATATAAAACATTTGACAACAGTCTTAAAACATACATGATCATAGATCAAACACCACTGTTAAAACAAACAGTGCTTTGAGCCTAGTGTTCCTTTCCATACAAAATTTTGGTTTGCAGATCAAATAGCTAACCAGAAGCTAGGTCTCACAGATAGCCTTTGTTATAAACAGAAACAAATTATGGTTTTGACACATTCCTTTTTATGAACCAACGAGCCAAGAGCTTCTTTCCCAAATACAGCAGAAACCAAACAGCAGGAGACATCCTCCCGCCTCAAATATGCATGCTTGATTTCATCAGCTATGAGCCCCCAAGGCCCATTCTTCACACTGTCCTCAGGGTTGCATCCTGACCCTGCCACTGAGGTCTCTTGGCTGCTCTTTCTCTCAGTATTGGTAAGTTTTTGTGTATTTTTTTAATAACACAAACCACCATAAACCAGATTAAATTGCTCCCTAGTTTTCTATTTTTTAACAGTGACATGTTTGGCCTAGAAGTGGTTAGATTTATCAAGTAAGTACGTGTTTTCGTGTATAAATTATAATTTTGAATGAGAAGCTGTGTGCATATTCCATAGTTATCAAAACATTACAAAATTGAAGTATTTGCAACTGTATTAAAATAACCACAACTCTGAGACAGGCAAAATCATGCCTGAGCAGTGCATCATTTAATTTAACTTTGCAATACATTACTTGAATTTACACAAGTGAAATCAACATCATGAACAATACCTGAAGTATGTTTTTCCTGCTTTTTGGCTCCCTTCTCTCCACTGTGCAGTCACATCAGCTGGCTCAAGATGCCCTCCAAAAATATGTTGCCAAAGGTAAAGACCTACATAAATGAAGACACGATCGAGAATTTGAATGTACAGATCTTGCTTACTCTACGCTCCTAAAAAAATTATTTCTGGAAAATGAAAAAGCATCACAGTGTAAGAACTTGGGAAAGAAATGTCAGAGCTTCTTGCATAATATGTCTTGGAGTTAATTACGATGAATTTTTCCTGCACTGGCATTTAAAAAGATTCTTTGGCTGACAAAATGTCAGCAGATGATGATATACACTGCTGCTTCTGTTAGCAACTCTTTCCAGTACACATGCCACTAAAAATGTGCAAATATTAATTGGCATTTTAAGCGCAATCATACTTCTCTTAAGCTTTTGTGAAATGCACCAATTTTTATGATGCTAATATACCTATGTGCTCTACAATGTTACATGGAAGTTTGACTGTAAGCCCAGCATTTACAAAAGAGCTAAAGTAAGAACACTGGTGTGTCTTCAGCAGTAGTTAAAGAGCTTGAGAAGATCCTGGCTCCCAGTTTGTGTACAAGGGAAATTCAGTATCTTCCACAACAGAATTTCCAAGTTCATCAGTGGCAATAGTACTACAGTACTACTGCAATACAGAAAATGCTTTATTTCTCACAGTGTGATGCTTTATTTCACAAAGTATAAAGGTGACAAAAATAAATAATCTGGTTAGGCAAGTCAGAGGCCTCTGCTTGTGTCATACTGTAAACTAGACCAGATCAAAATAGTAACAGTTCTTCTTTGCCATTTGATACATTGTCCTTGACAGATGCAGAAAAACATCCTTGAAAGGAACTGATACAAAGAAACTGGAGTTCAACTACTCTTATATTGCTACGAATTTGAGTAACAGCTGGCATTTCCTTAATACTCCCCATGTACAGATATACATGCTACTGAATCACATACATAAATTTTAGTCATCGGGAAACAGAAAAGTGCTATACCAGAAAGGTTAAATAACCAACAGACATTGACTACATCTGCTTACCAATTGCTGCTTTACCCCAAATCTGTACTCTAAGACTGGTCTGTTCTAGGTGAGACCTCGCATATTTTATCATTTTAAGATTAGCTTCATATCTCTGCTGAGAAGCAGCCAGTTCGTTTTTCTCGTCTGCATCCCATGGATTCCACTCTTCATTTCCCAAGGCAACATGATCTGTGAAATCTAAAACCGTGGTTTACATTAAAAAAAAAAAAAAATCAAATTCACAGCTTTAGGAAAACTGATGCATTTTCTCAAATTCGTAATTTCACGCAGCACATGACAACCATCTTTTAGCCCGGGGCCGGGCTCACTG
>WBMY01010831.1:626524-668973 GCA_013397315.1 Donacobius atricapilla | reverse complement strand
GGCGGCGGGAGCAGACTCCGCCCGCCGCTCAGCGGGCTCGACGCCGCCGCTGCCGGGCCCTCCGGCGCTGCCAGCGCAGCTGTGCCGTGGTGGGTTGTAAACGGATAGGTGAGAACACAGTCAGGTTATGGGAATTTTATTATAATGGGGAAAGCTTGGATAGATCAGAGTGACGCACGTTCCATAGAAAGCGTGGCCACGGGTCCCTAAGGCTAGGTGCTACCACTTCTCTAAAGCCTCTACCAGCCTGTAGACAAACACCATGGCCCTAATTTGTAGCCAAAAGCACAGTGACCTTCAGCTACCCGAAGGAGAAAGAGTCTAGAACAGTATAGATTGTATAACGCAATCTGCACAACCCTACAGCCTCCTCTGGGCCTGAGTGCGTTTTTTCTTGATCAATTTTTTACCCTTATGAACACTAAACCTTGCTCTGACCCTGGCCTAAAATTAATTAAATGCACCACTGTTTGTTTCCAACTGAAATGTAACTACTTGTCTTAGAAGGCCTTTTGAAATAGGCTTACAGTCTGCCTACTGCCAAATCCTTAATCTAATTTGATTGTTTATGCACTTGCTGAACTGTAAGTCTAGCCTGATAACCTACATTGGCAGCAATAACAGAATGGTTGGGGTGGGATGGGACCTTCAAAAGCATTGAGTACCAACCCCTGCCTGCTGCAGGCAACGATATTTCCCACTAGACCAGGTTGCTCAAAGCACTGGATCACTTCCAAGAACGGGACATTCACGACTTCTCTGTCTTACCACACTCATAATGAGCATTGCCCTGTGTCGTGTCACTACTAGCCCTGGTAAAAAGTTTTTCTCTTTCTTTTAAGCTTCGTTTATTGAAACTCTACCCATTAAAACCCTACATATAATACAAATAACACTTGTCAAAAATACTGATAATCTGTTGCAAAACTGCAGGTCAATACACTTACTCCTGTTAGGTGTCAGGGCCACTTCCCTTTGGCTATAGTGATTTATAATTTTAGGAAAGAAGTGGACCTCATAAATGGTTTCAAAAGGAATACTGAACTTCTCTGGCCTTTCTGGCTTAGTGCATCTGTGTGAATGCACGATGAAGTGGTGCAGTCACAAACTTTTGGAAGACCGGCAGTATGATGTCTGTAGTGGTCAATATTAAAAAAAACCTGTTATTGGTTTTAACTGCAGTCTGTTTTCTAGACTATATCAGTAACTGTATCTGTGTGCTGAGTTGCTAAAATGTAAGGAAAATCTTTGTACCAATACTTTAGTTTAAAACAGAATATGATAATGAAAGTTTGATAAACATAGAACCAAAGGGAAATAAGAAGCTAGTAGCAATTAATTACAAAGAATGAAAGATGTTTAATCATCTGGTAACACAGCCTGCCTATTGCACAACTAAAGTGCTTTGGATGATGGTTTGAAAGTTCTCCTTGTGTATTGGTTTGGCATGAATGGTAAAAATCAATTAGTGATCTGCTTTAAAACTGACAGCCAGGTTGGCCAATTGGATAAAAGTGTACACCTCTGGGACACACAGGGCTTAAATACAGGTGGGATTTTGGGAAAGTTCTCTTTTTGCTGCGGGCTTGCCATGAGGTAACATCGAGGGGGGGTGGGGAGCAGCAGGGTCCAGTTTAGGCTCCACCACCCCCGGGGCCGGGCTGGGGTGGCTGTGCCGGGGCTGGTCCTGGCTGGAGCTGAGCCGGGCCCCGAGCCCAGCAGACGCCGGCAGAGAAAGGGGAGCCACGGCTGCTGACATCCAGCCCATCCTACGGCCTGCACCACGCCGCCGGCCGGGCTGAGGGAGATGATCCCCCCAGGGCCCCGGAGAGCAGCTCCGAGCCCAGGCTGGGCCAAACCCACCCCATAAGACCGAGGGGTGGAGGGGAGAGAAGATCCGGGCCGCCCTTTCTGAGCTTTTCTACACCTCGTGGATTTGAGGCTTTCACAGACACCGCAGCAGAGACCATGTGGCCATCCACGGCCCAGGCAGGAAATGTTAACTCTTTCCTAACACAGACTGAGACTTTTTTAAACTCTAACCCTTCTCAAAGAGAGAGGAAAGGCCAAATTGGAGGTATGCAAAGGGATAATATGAAGATATGAAAGTCAGTAAAGGAAGAGTGACTTCTTAAGTGGAAGAGATGACAAGTTGCCTTAGTTCTAGGCTGTAAATCTCCTTTGATTTATGGTAACAGACTGTAATATTCCTTTAAATTGTGGACTAAGAATGGGGAGATGATTTTTGTGGATTCAAGCAAAGGAGTCTGATGTTACTGAGTGGATATTGAATTAGAAACTGTAATCTAGTGATCCTGTGAGATGTTTGAAGCCTCATCACCAGTGAAGAATGAGAAATCCTTTGTTGTGGAGCTGTGCATCTTTAAAAGGTGAAGCCCCATGTGTAAGTCCACGGCCCATCTGTAGTCATGGGAAAGGCTACATTTTGGGAAGCTCACAAATGCAGATTCTTGGGCGGGCTGCTTTTGTGGGAGCTGGAAGCCACAAACAGACTGTGTCTTTTGTGGAAAGTTACCAGAACAAAGTCAGGAGGGACTTGTCTCTCTCAAAGATTGAATGAAAGACTAATTTATAAGTGGTACTGACCTAGAGTTCTGATTTTCTGTCTCTTTACATTGTTTTGTGGAAAAGTAAACTGTTGGTAGGGGGGAGGGGAGTGCTTTCAAAAAGGTTTCATGGTTTTTTTTGTTTACCCTTTAGTGTGTGTTAATAAATCTAACTGTTTCTATCTTTAAATTGAACATGTTTTGCCTTTTTTCTAATCCTATTCCATGGTGGAAAAATAGACCACTACATAAAATTTAACAAAACAAATTTGGCGAATGTGAAACCACTACATATCTTTTTCAGCCAGTTCAGGACAAAATCAAATCAATGGTTTTCCTGTAATGCAAACTCAAATCATATAGAAACTAGTGGGAATTAAGAATATTATGTTAAGAATGTACTAAGGGGGAACGTGTATCTGTGAGGGGCTGGACTCAACAAAATGCCTACATGAATTAGGATCATGGAGTAAGAACTTTGTCTAGGGACTATGGGAGTAAAACTTAGAGAAACATTAAATTGGAAGAACACCTTAACAGTGGTATTCCCTGAAATCATGGAAAAATGTGCAGCAGATACCAAATTCAGGAAATGCCTGAATTTCATGCACAATGCCTGTAGGGGCCTGCAAAGCCCAGCAAGTACTTCTCCCTAGCACTCTATAACAAATTCCTGATTTGTTGTGGAAGACCGAGAGCCAAGGGTTATGTCACAAGAAGGAAGGGGAGATCAAAAGGATCAGTGATGTCTTGGACCTCTGTCAAAGACAAGATCATTATGTGTCTGGGTGGCGTTAAGAAGACATGCCCTGCAGCATAGGAGAGGGTGAAATGTCCAACAGCCACAGCTAATTAGATTTGGAAAAATCCTAAACCCAGATCTGATAAATCAGGAGGCTTAGGTTCCTTCTTAGGTCTGACACCTTGCTGTACGATCCTCTGGCAGATTATCTTGTTTCATGGGGCTCCAACTGACCCCTTGCAAAATGTACAAAACTGAGCTTCTTGGACTGTTAGGAATCCTAGCTGATAAAATAATTGAAGTTTTTTTTGAATGAAAGTTACTCAATAAAGACAGAAAGAGTTCTAACAAACAAGGGTTCATTTAATTTTTCATAAATTCATTTAATTTTAAGTTCATTTAATTACAAGGATTTTGAGCAGTAAACAATTAAGCTGTACAAGTTCTTTTCAGTACAAGGCATCATAAATTAGGAGACAGTCTAAAAATGTATCATGAAGTTCAATAACTGTTTAGAGACAGGAAAAAATACACAATAACACAGAAGTGTCAAGTACCTCCAAGAAGTGCCTATTCTGTTTAGGAATTCATTACAACAAATAAAAATTAACCTGGGGTTTCAAAATTAAGACTGAGGGCAGATGAAAGCCTAAATCAAAATACATTCTGCTGTACATCAGGTAGTTTGAGTAAGCAACTGAGAAAGTAAGTTTTTTTCCTTGTGAAAAGTTTTCTTTTTCTGTACATATGATGATAAAAGCAGAATTTCTTGATCCTTGTTTTTACTACTCACGACTGCCTACCGTAAATTATTCTTGGGTCTCTGTTTTTCCGAACAAAATTCTTGCAGGACTGCTTTTCTTATCTTGGTCTCTGCTCATTGACTATTGGGTTAGAATTGCAGTCGTCACTGGGAAGTTTTAAAAAGCTGTATTGATCAACATGTGACATAGGCAGATCTGAGCAAGATTTTAAAGCAGAGTTAGGAATGAAAGAAAGCACCAGTTAGACATCTAACTAGGACATGGAATGAAGACAGTTGTTGCCAGGATCCCTGCAGAAAGGTGTTGAGCTTCAGTTACTGTGCTATTGATCCTGGCCTTGTTAATTAAGTTTGCAGGGTTTTCTTCTGCCACCTGCAGAGTGTTGCAGGCAGCCACTGATAAAATTTGTCTAAGAGAACCTGAATCTCCTCTTAAGGCTGTGCCATACAAGGCTGAATGAAAGTGAGAAGTCTGCAGTGCGCAATTAAGGCTGGGAAGCTGGAGAGGCCTCTCTGGTTGCTGCAGATCACAGTGCCCATTCCTAGCCTTTGGCAGAGGTGCTCTGGATAAGTCTCTTGTGATGAGAGGTAATAATCTTTGGTGCTCATTGCTGCTTGATTAATAAAAGTGCTCCTTTCTACTGGCTCTGGTTTGTAGGAATGCAACCTGACATCATCCTTCAGGCAGAACAAGGCTCAGGTTGATTCCATTTTTACCTGAAACTAGTAACAGTGGGTGAACTGTCCCTTCAACAGGGTATTGCTTGAGGCAGCGAGGTGATGGTAAGGACCTTCTGATGGTGGTAAAAAATTAAGGGCAATAAGCTCTTTTTTTTTTGGTACAGATGGATCAATAAGAGGGTGTCCACCTGTGGCCTTCTAAGTTCATATTTGAGTGAGGACAGTCTTCCTGAGAAGCTAATACACTGCAGGAGCATCAGAATAAAGTAATTTTTTAGCCTAATGAAGAGACCAAAGGAACTGACATTCTTAGTTCTATATCGCTCTTGCATTCAAGACATATTTATCTGAAGACATTTTTAGAGAATGCAGTGTAATCCTCCCATGTGTTACATTTAGAATGTCTCCAGGCTGAAATCTTTACCAATCACTATTCTATTCCATTAAATTCTATTCTGTCAAATCATAAAGCCTCTCAGAACACTGTGTCTCTTCCTGAGACACAGAAAGAAAGGACTCATAGGTGCTGTCTCCTAGACTGTTTCACGTCTTACACATTTTTGACATGTCTGTGTCAGGACTGGGTAAGACCTTTCCAACAACCAAAATGGGTTTGATGTAAGCTATGCCTCACTAACCATACCAAACTACTCTTAACCATGTTCCCTCTTGTCCCCTGAACTGTTACATCTCCAGTCTAAGTTGATATACAGTTAAGAAAGGCAGTAAAGTCAGTTCTCTGCTCCTTTAAAATTTCTTTGGATGTTCCCAGATGAAAGCTTTATGCCTCATTTAGTATTTCAATAGGTTAAATACACCTCTTTAAAAACCATTGCTTTCACAATCTTTTACAATCTCATATACAAATCCAAGACAGATAAATGTGTTAAACATTTATAAACCCAACATTGTTACATTGGCCTTTTGCATAATCTTCAATGTTTTCATGGTATATATGATTTCATTGTGGATAGATGGGATTATAGAATCTCCTCATCCTATTCTTACTGAGTAACATAAAGACATATTTGTACGTCACTGTCATCTAGCAGATTCAAAGGTAAATAAATTATTCTTACAGGAAGAACTGCAGTAGGTTTTATAGTAGCAGGAATTTTGGCTCTATTTTAAAATAAAACTATATTAGCATATCACACTGTGGTGTGAGTCATCTTAAGTTTCTGTGTCATGGGGAAGAAAGGATCATTTAAAATCTGCAGTACTAATTGAGTGCCATTTAATAATCACTTGACACTGAAATTCCTTTAAAAATAATATCTGGAAGGAAAGCAACATGATTTCTCATGCAGGAATTCTAGATCTGTTGTTTCTGGTTCCCTCTGGTGCAGGAACACCTCTACTTCTGCACTTCATCATATTATTTTCTGTGATATTTGGGTATAGGCCTCATTTAAATGGCAGTTACATGGGTGATAAGAGAAGAATGGCACTTGGCAAAGTGCAGCAGTGAGTGACCTGTCTGAACAGTTCATGTGAGCTGCAGTTCATTTACTACCTCTGTCTGGGGATTTATTAGTAGACAAAGCAGGTATGTGTGAAAGTTGTTCAGGCTTAAAGGTTTATAGGCTGGGTATCATGGTGTTAGGGTTTCTTGCTTGGGTTTTTTTGATCTGTAGTTATTAAATAGAGGGAAATGCTCTGAGATGAACCAAAAGAAGCTTCTGTTCTTCCTTAAGCACAGTATCTTCACTCCTCTATGCCTCACTGGACTAGCTAGCAAGAAAAGTATAACCACAGCTCTGTTTGGGTTTCATGTTAGTGGTCAGCCTGGAGGCGCTTTTAGAGATTCCAGGTTACTTCCAACTGTCTAAGTCTTAAGAAAACACACAAAATCAGTTACTGCCTCTTAGCTGAGAAGCAGCTAATTTCAGCAAAGATAATTTTTTGAAACACTAACACATCTTTTTTTTTTTTTTTTGTGATTATGAGCATTTCTCTCAGCTATTTATACCAGAATTACCTAAAGAAATGCAGCTGTGCCCTTCTTCTTATGTATGCAGTCTCAATCAAATCCTTTGTGTCTATTTTATCTTCCTAAATTTTGTATTCTTTTTGCTACTAGACATGGAAATAATGGAAGCCCCAGGCTTTCTGAATATATCCCAGTAGGAAATGAGTAGAGAGAACTGAAAAAAAAGCTAATCATTAAAACTGTAGCAAGTAGTATGATTTTATATTTAGAAGCCACCTTTTTATTTTTGAGCATATGATTTTTCCTGTTTAGCTCTTTCATCCCACTGAAAGGTTTTATTTATATGGCAAATTCTTTTAGAGTCTTAAGATTGACAGTGGAAGATTATTAAAAATGCTTTTAGCTTCAGAACTTCTACTGTTCTGAAATTAATTTACTCTTATTTTGAGAGGTTCATGTAATTCTCTCATTATTGGCCATTTATATGGCCTGCCATTTACTGTTGCTTCTAAAGCGGCTTACATGGCCTTCAAGGCATCTGGCTGTGTGCTGAACTGAGAAACTGTGTGAATCGTACTTTGAAAGCCTGCTTGCAGCAGGGTAATTTATTGCTTATTAGCATGGAATTTCAAGATATGTTATCTTTGCTTATCATCCTTTGAGATGTACTCTGCCACTAGGGAACAAATAAAGTGACTCCACCATTTATATTCCAAACGGCATCTATTTATTCAATCTCACAGTTCCCTAATGATTAAGTGAAGCTATTTAAATCAGAACAGAATGTTTCTGTTTTAGTATGGGAGCTCTGCCTGGCCATCAGGTGGGTTTGCTCTAACAGAAGAACAAATCTATTCTCCCGTTGAAGCTATTTAGATGTCCTGGCATGATGAAGGTACATCTTTTGTACTGGCCAGAGGTACCAGTATCTCTTTTCTCAAGGGTCTCATAGGTCCTGTTGTGAGACTTGTCACTCAAGCTTCATTGACAAGAAGATCTGATTGAATGAAGTCAGCTACCACATTCCTAGCTTTTTGAGGAGAAGTTTTTGCTACAATCTTAGTAAGAGCATCTTTACATGCTTCAGGAAGGAGTTAAATTGCAAGTATCCCCACATGATTTCAGTTTTCCTAAAGCTGAAGCTCAGGTTAAGTCTTCTGAGAATACTGTGTGTATGCTCCAGAGATAAATTCTAACTCACCACCTACTGTCAGGAGAAGGTAAAATCCAACACAGAGTATTGGGCCTCTGGTCATACTATTCTTGGGTGAAGACAGCTCAGATATTCCAGCAGTGCCATTTCACTTTCTACGGGCAACGAGTTACACAACCAGCACATAGCACCCACCACAACAGGAACAGGATGAATGAGTGTTTGTGCGCAGATTTCTAGTCCACTGAAAGGAGTTTATGTCTCAATGTTGCAGACTTTAACATATGTTTGATATACTTATTTTGTGTTTCTGATGGTGCATATTTGATCCACTTTTATATATTTGCTCCATTCTAAAAAGCTTTTGGATAGACATGTTAACAGCTCACTATGTAGGGCAGTATATTGTTAAGACATGGATGTTGTCTGTGGATGTAATGAACCTGATACATATTGAAATACCCAGATTTGAATACAGATTTACAAATATTGATTACAGAGTTTGATTTCAGCTGTATATGGGGGTTGCCGTGTCCAAACAGCCAACATTGGAGTGCTTGCACTAATTCATAGAGGACACTTGCCATTTTCTGGAAGATTATTTGGTTGAAGACTGTGACATTCTTGGTGGGAATATCCCTAATGTCTGCTGGCTTGAGCAAATATTTAAGGAGAATTCAATTACATGCTTTCAGGTTCATGATGTCAGTGCCTCTAGTCTGAGGCCTCTGCAGGGAAATGATCCAAAGAGGAGACACGGCACCAACAATGCTGTCGAGGGAAGCTCAGACAAATCTGATACATTTAGGCAATTTTTCCAGTGCTTCCTGATTTGGAAGTCCTTGGAACTTCCAAGAGTGGTATAGCTGCAAATTTGGTAAAAGACCTGCTCAGTGGTTGTCATAAGAAGTTAAATTGTCAAAACCGAAGAAAATTGCATAACAAATTTACAAGCTAGGCAGCCAAGATAGAAAGCAGAAGGAAAGAGGCTACGAAAGCACCGAATCTCCTAAGACATCTTAATGAGTATGACAAGGAATTTATTCTCATATATTTAATACCTTGTTTCTCTATGCTAAAACACTGTTCAGTAAAAGAAGGAAAAACTCCTCTCCTAGTCACTGTCTCGATCTCCATAATAGCATATCTATTCTGCTTTCTAGGGCACCATGACCTGCAGAAGAGCAATCAGCAGTGTTAAGCATTGCTGTAACAGGAAAATAGCAGTTGCCTGAAGGTGAAAGAGGCATGGCAGTATGGGGTCAGCTGAGTGTCCTTCACTCATTGCTGGGACTGATTGTTCCCTTATTTCCAGTCAACTTTGGAGCATTTTTAAATCTTTATTTACAAGATAACAGTTCCTCATAAAAATTCATGCAACCAGTATAAGAATTCTTTGAATATTTCCATTATGATTAATGCTTTGGGTTTATTTGTATTCAGTAGTATACATTTTCTGAGAACTCTATAGAGATTTTAATTTCAAATACAGTATCTCATGAACACCCCTTATATTTTTCTAACAATTCAATGGATAGAGAGGGGTTTAATTCTAATTTTTGTTCATATGAAGTTACTGAAGGAATACAGCTGGTTAAACTTGAAATGTTTGGTAATACTGAGTACAGCTTGATGATGTTTTTGAATATAAAATTCTTTTCTGCCACATTCAGTGTAAAAAAGACTACCACCAGGTAGTAAGAGAGAAACAGAAAAAAGGAGAGAAAAAGAAGAGAAAGAGGGAGAGATTTTTTTCTTAGAGTTACATTATTTTTGGTCTTTTGAATGCTATAGTGTGTGTTAGATTGTAAATTCTTATCTTTGGTTCTGCTGTGTTTTACATGATGTCTGTACAAAGATGTAATAGGATTAGTTTGATTGTTGTATGCATTGCAATATGCTTCATTTAAGGTAGAGAAGACCTCATCTGAATAACTGCATGGCAATATGGCAGATAAATTTCAGTGCAAATAAGGGCTATTAACGCTTTCAGTTTGAGAAAAGAAAGACTCTCTCTAACTAGGGATACAGACTGTCTCTGAATCTGTTGTTCTGATACACAGAGGAAAGACCTAGAGTTATCACAGCTAGTGCTGTAAAACCATCAGAGAATGTCAAAAAGGACTCACATTAAAGATCAGTAGGGAAGAAGTCATCCCGCCACAGAATAAATAAATAGTTTTACTTTCTAGTCTTGGGAGGAACAACAGTGACCTAATGACTGTTGATAGGTTTCTTAATCAGATACTGAGGCCGCATCACAGGCATTCAATTCCCTTTTAAAACAGTTTTACAGTGAACTCCCCAAAATAGTTATCTTACTGCTTATTTGTTTATCCTACTTAAATTTAGTCTTTGATTGTTATTTTATTATTATGTCTTGATACTATTCTAAGCAGATTGCAAAAGTAATTATAATGTAGTGAACGGGACTTAAAACTTAACTTTCCAACATCTCCCTTATACTACATGTCCCACCCTTACACTGGTGGCATCTATGTTAACATACAACCTCTACTATCAAATTCAGTTCATAGATATAAAATTTCAGGAAGGCCTCTCTTGCAGTGAAAGTCAGTATGTTCAAAGGCAAGACTGCCTATTTATGGATCAGATGAAAGATTTACCTTGTTAAGTGTCTTGCCAGAGATAAAGGTAACCAACTAAGACAATGTAAGACCCCACAGTAGATATGACCCTATCAGTTTGTCTGCAGCCCTCGACAGACCATCCTGAAAATGAGCAGTATAAATTTACTGCTTCCTGAGCGCAGAACCAGACAGGTTCTTCCGAAATTCAGCCTCAGTCCAGACTGCCTGCAAATTATAACCCTTCCAGCAGGAGTGGCTGGGACTTTAATGGAAGGACCCTGTGTCACTGGACTATCTGATGTTATGACCCCCAAGACAGGTAGCCACTGCATAGAGCATCAGACATATATGGCACTAGTAAGGATAGAAGTGCTGTAGAACATATTCTCAAATCCCCTCTCTTTTGACACCACGTCATGACATACCCTGTGACAGACAATAGACACAGCAGTTACTTTGGTTCAGGGGCCATATGTGGGGCTGGCTGTTCTTCACAGCAGAATGTCTGTAGTCTCATGATCCAAGGTGACAAAACTCATTAACCTTTCAGCATAAAATGGCCACATGTCACTTTCTTTGTTGCTGTACCTGAGGCAGGTATGGTGTCTGCACCTGCCAGCACATCCTGCAAGGAGGCAGGCAGGTGTGCACCCAATGTGTGAGAAATACAGGTCAGTGGAGTTTACCTGTGTCTAACTCAGCAATGCAGAGTTTACAGCTTGTCCTGTACATCAGGCATGTCATCCTATCTCCTTTGGGTACCACCAAGCTTTGGGAGTTCTGGCCTGGTTTAAGCGTTAAACCCACCACCTTTCAGTATATTCTGAATACAAGTGGGAGCTGATCCATGGCACAGGGGCCAAACATTTGCCATGGAAAGCGTCTTTAATATATGACAAGTCACACAAAGTCTTTGCTGATGAAAGCTATGCACAAATTTCAAATAGTTATGCTGATTATAAGGAGACTCTGTGGAGAGAGAAAGCTTCTCAATTCCAGAAGCAAGAAATTGAAAGCTTCTAAATTACTCCTATTTTTTTTTTTTTTTGCTCATGTTCTTAATAAACTGTAGAAGCACTGCCTTAGGCTATTGGGTGGAAAGCAGGCAAGAGTAGTATTTTGAAAGAGATTTGCGCAATTGGATACTTTGACACATAATAATGGAGAGCTTGTTTTGTTTATAGGTGTCAACATCTGTTATCCTGTCTGGCTTGTCAGCCATGGTATGTACTTTTGGTTTCTCCAAATAGATATTAAACAGAATGCAAACAGGATCCTCTGTAATACAATTTTGACCTTTCTGCAAATAAGATGAAGAAACATTATCTCTTTGAGAGGCTCTATGTAGAGAATAAAAGCTTTTGATAATGACTAATATTCACACTATCATTAAGTGAAACACAAGTTTCTAGAAATACTGAACATGTAATGACCCAAATGGCATATTCTTTAGATGGGAATGTCATGGGAATATTTCTGGGGAGAAGCGTCTGCCCTCCTGACACAGATTGCCTCTCCATTGCAAACAGGGCAGACCCAGGCCATCCCTCCAACTCTCTGGTCAATACTGGCCACTTGAAGGGTCTTGGAAATCACCAAGCATGTGAGGTGATGATGAAGGACAAGGCAATTGTAGCAACTCCAGCCCCACAGCCTGTGAGGCCAGGTGGTACATACAGTGGGTGGCACCACAGTGTACACAAGACACTGAAGGAGGAAAGGGTGTCTCAGATGGATACCTCAGGCAATAAATATCTAGGACCAAGACTGCTTGGAAATTCATTTATAATTTAATTTTACACATTGTGTTGGATTTTATACTGTTACAAAGGCACTTTCTAGTTCATCACTGGCAGCTTATATAGGTTTTAGCTCACCTTTATATATTTATTGATCAACAGTTATTTATCTAATGTGTTTTCTGTGACCTATTAATTATGAAGAAATGAATTACTACATCCTACCAAAAAATTTCATTGCCTTATCATAAAACACAGAATCATTCATCAAACTATTATATGGGTCCCCATGAGTCCAAACTCACAGAGATTTGTAATTGAATGGATTAAAAAACACAGATAAAGCCTTTTGTCAATGAGTACCCATAAATTAGTCAGGAACAGTATACTCCCTGCATATTAAAGAAAGTCTTTTTCTCCCAGGCACCTCTATGCTATTAAAAGAATTATGTACCCTGTAAAGTAGTCAAGTTAGGAATGCATATTGGAGCGTGAGGCCAGCACGGTGGGGCAGTCTGGTGTTCCCAACCTTGTTGCAGTGCTGCCTATGCGCACCAGAGCAGCTGGTGCCCCAGCTTGTTTAGGGGAGCATTCGCTGCGCAGCTCGGGGACACTGCGCAGAGCCTGGCTTGCAGCAGCCTCACAGGGGTGGCTGCCACCCGGGGGCCTCTGCTGCCTCTGCCTTGCCTTCAGCCTGCTCCATGCACCCACTGCACCCACTGCAGCCCCATGCGCTTAACAGGCAAAGGAATTTTTTTTTTTATTTATTTATTTTTTTTTAATACAAAGCTCTGGTAGCTGGTCTCTGATTTAGATCCCAGATCTGCCTTTGTAGCAGGTAAGGTATCCAGAGAAGCTATTTCTCCAGACTTCTCTCTCTATTTTCTTTGGACTTCCCCTTTTTTGTCCTACCTTTCCTGCATGCAGACACATACCAAGAAGATCTCCCCTTACTTTCTGCAACTGCAAGAGCTCACTATTATATCCCTACCTCCAAGCACGTGCAGGGCTGGCTAGGAAGTCATGAGTGAATTTAGGGAAGGTCTGGGCCAGAGACAAGTTGTGAGGGTTGCACATGCTCCAGTTTATGAGGGAGTGATCTATGGTAGATAGATCTGTGGCAGGCTTAGGCAGTTGTTTAGGAAATTCAGTGAGAAAGCATAGGGGGATAGAAAAGGATGTCAGCTGCTCAGTGTGAGCTGATTCCTGCTCTAGCCTGTATGGCACAATTCTGCTGGGTATGAAAAAACTTTACTCTATTGAGGAACCAGCTGGTAAAATGACAGTGATACCTTTTCTACTTAAAAGGTAATAGAAGAACCTAGGAACCGATGTTTTTAAGACTGAACTGTTTTAAAACTGATTTGTTTTTTTCCAAAGAGAAAAAACCACCAAGATTGCCAATTCAAACTCTTGATACTAAGAAATACCAGAATTGCAGAAAAAGTCTCTATAGCGTCATGGATATATATGCATTATACTGTACCTTCATTATCTCTTCATACATCATTTTCTCATAGGACCTTTATGAGACTGACTGTGGGGACAGGATATATTCCAAGGATTAACTAGGATTGTGTAGTGAAGGGAACTGCTATTCATTATCCCTGCCTTCTACACTACAGGAATAAAATGGTCTGTACAGATCACAGAAAGGGATTTCAGAATAGGAAAGACTGATCTCTAAATTAAATTTTGAATGTTGCCTCAAACTGGGTTTGGATACCAAACCCAGATAGGATACCAAACCCGAGAGTTCCTACAGTTCTCTATTGTAGGAAAAATTTGAAATAAGTTTTCATGCACAAGTGGTCACTAGCCATGTTATGTTCATTTCTGAGTTTCCATGTGGATTGCTAGGGTTTGATTTGTCGGAGTGTTGACATTTCAGAGCCATGACTGATTCTTGTAGGAACTGTGCTTTAAATATGTGGAGTGCTAAAAAGTGCAAGATATTTTCAAAGACCAAGTACAAACCTTTCAAATTGCCCATCCACAATTAACAGATACTTTCAAATTTAATCTCATATTGGTGCTCTTTGCCCCAAATACCCACAATTCCATTTCTCCACCTTGAACTGGCCTGCTATACAGATTAATGCTGATGACGCACCCTAACAATATAGGAAAAGAAATTCCATGAAAAAATAACATTTTGTAACCATATAAGTTTTTGAATAATGTAGTGTAAATAAGACACGGAGGCCTCATTCAGCAATTAAATGAAGCAACGGTGTTCTAGATCCTAACTTCAGAGATGGTAGTTTAGTCTGACCTCCAGTGTAGCACAGGTCAGTTCTTCCCTGAATTAGGTTTAGTTTAACCACAGCATCTCCTTTAAAAAGTTAGAAAATCTCAGTTTAAATATTTGTAGTATGAACAAGCTATCATTATTTTGTTAAATTATTGGAGTGATTAATTTCCATACTACTAATGCATGCAATTTCTGTTTTGGAATGTTTCTACTGTCAACTTCCAGGCACTTGATCATGTTGTGCTTGTGTTTTTGAGAAGAAGAGCCCTCAATTATTGAATTTCTATTCCTCCTAGTGGTAATTAGAAGCTGTGATCAGGGGACCCTTTAGCCTTTTTGTTAAAATAAACAGACTGAACTTCAGTTTTCTACCATGGCAGTTTCTCCAATCCTTTGATCTTTCTCCTGGTTCACCTCTGAACCAGAGAGACCCTATTTATTCCTTTTTCAGCTGTGAGTGCTGGGACTGTGACCAACATCTCAGGAGGCTTGTTAGTCCCAGGTTGCATAACCTTTCTAACACTTTTTGGTATTGTTCTGCTAGTTCATGCCATGATTGGCATTTTCTTTTGCTGTTATACCCTTTTCATACTGCACAAGGAGCTAATCTCTATTTGACTGACATGATGCCTCAATCATTTCAGTTGCTGTTCCCAACAGTGTCTCATTTTTTCTGTAATTCCTGAATATTGTTGAATTACAATTATCTGTATTGATGCACGTCATTTGCTTGCAGCAGCTGAACAACTCATTTGTTTCAGGGTACCCTCTTCATGAGTCACATGCACACTTTGATCAGTAAGGATTCTCTCATCTCTTCCAGAGCATTAATAAAAATGCAAAGGCCAAGATCTGACCCTAGCATGGCCTTAAGAATATATGCCCTTAATGAGACCTCACTGTTTACGAATATGTTTTGCAACCTATCAATAGCTTTTAAAAATTAATATTCTGTGTACCGCATCACTTTTGTTTTAATTATCACAATGTTGTGTTGTGCCAAGGACTTTTCCACATAGCCTGTATTCCCATTCTTAGTCACTGAATGCAAGGTCATTTATCATGCATGGAGTGAAGGCTTCTGATGTGGAAAAAGGATGTGATCTTTCAGTTATGAGTGTATCAAAATGCATTGAAGACAGGTGAGTTAAAGATCATCATAAATCCCCCATATCTAAACTTATGCTGGATTTTAGGTCTTAGTTTTTCTACTATGAAGGGCTTCTGTGTCTGTGTGAGAGACAGTTTTGATATATTTTTAAGTATTTACTGATTAGGGTATCACTCACTCAAATATAAGTGTAAATGTATAAAATAATTTGCAATTAAATGCATTCCCTGATTGCATGTGTCTTGCTGCTCACTAGAGAAAGAGACTCTGCATACCCAGCTCAGATGTGAGCTGATGTGAGCTGGCCAAGGTTAGATGAAATGAATCCCAAGCAAGGCCCATAGAATTCCATAATGATTCTTGCTTTTTTGTTCTGATAATGAAGTCTATAAACAAAATCAGTTTTGTGGAAATGAAGAAAGAATTCTGAACATTTTGCTTTACTCAACAGTGTTCTATTTGTTAATCCAGCAGCTATTTAACGACTGGATTAGCTAATTAATTACCATTCATATTAACTACAGCATTAACTGATAACTTCCCTTGCACACTGTATAACCCCAGGGCTCACAGAAAATGGAGGTGTGCCTGGAGAGATCAAGCTCCCTTTGATCTGGGAACTAAGGCCAAAGAAAAGAATGAACAGGTTAAAAAAATGTTTAGGGAAAAAGTCTGCAGGCCATAGAACATGGGCTTTTCTGATTTTCCTTAAATAACTTAAAAAATTCTTGAGGGAGAGATGAAAAAAAAAATGTAATCAAAAATATGTCTCTCTGTCTCATCTGTGGGTATAATTTCCTTTCTCTAGCAGGGTTTCTGTTTTCAGTAGCTTGATTAAGGGACAACATCTTGAGATTAAATGATCTGGGCACATTTACATATGAATGCTAGACGATATGGCATAGAAACTGATTAGGCCTCATCTATATCACATACCTGGAAATTAATGCTAATAACCCTTAATATAGTAAGATTTGAATTAAACTTGACAAGAGAAAATGAAGTGTAAAAGAACTTTGCTAAACATTTTGGAACTTCCCAAATATTTTTCTATACTTTTAATCTGGGTATGAAAGTTTTTTAATCTCAGCTATTGCTAATTTACACATTCTTGTAAAGAATAGTTTTCTAATCATATACACCGTCTAGAAGTGGTATGAGGAAGATAACTGTTTATGATGGAAAACTCTGTGAACATGTGTCTGATTTACTATTTTGTGTTTAGATAAAGCAGGCAGTAGGAGTGAGAGTAAGGGCTTTCAACAACTTTTAATCTTCAGAAACACAAGGGAAAATAAGCAATAATTTTCAAGCCTCAGCAAGAAATGACAGTTGCATTAAATCCTTGACAGTGTGGTCATTTCTGTCTGATTTAAACATTTACTATTTTGCTTACACAGAATGGTCCTAGCAGCTGATGCTGAGATGCTATCAGTGGTCTGTACCTATGCCTTCAAGATGCCTTGGGTGTTTGACACTTAAAAATTGTTTTTTAAGAAAAATGCAGTGTTTGATGTTAATATAACAGGAATTAATATGGCACCCACCATAATGTAATAGATACCCTTTTTAAGACCCTAAAAGGTAGCAAAGATAAAGTTATTGTATTTTATGATCATTCTTTTAATTTTGAAGTATTACCCTGCCAAGGCTTTTTATAATACAAATGAGATTTTCATCCTTTAATGTCAGCAACTGCCAAAAAGTAGAAAATTCTTGCTACACTGTAAGTGTAGCAGATAGATAGAAAGACTGTGTTCTCGCAAGCATTCATCTCTGCTTTTGAAACTCATCTGGTGCTCTTTTGGCCACGAAGTAATTTAAAAATACTCCACTGGAGCAGGGAAAACATTTCAAGAGCACCTCCTCAGTAGCCTTTCTTTGGGTTACCCACTGAAAGCCTATGGACTGCTCAGATGAGTAAAGCAAAGCCCCCTTGTACTGACTGCTGGTGCTTTGTGCCATGAGGCCATGCTCTCACTTGAACCACCACTGTGTTGTAGCTCTGTTTGCAGATTACAGAAGCAAAGGCTCTGAGCAGACTTCCCCTTGCTTCCTTGCTTGCTCTCTCTTATTAGCAGGATGGTGGGGGAACAGAAATAGCTGGTATTAAGTTTGTGATTGGGGTTTTGGACATGCAGCAAAAGGCTACCTGCCATATGACAGAACGTACTCTATTGCTGTATTTTCTTCTTGTCATCTTAGTTCTGACAATACCTTTTCCCTTGGGTATACAACAATATATTTTTTATTTAATTTTTTAATTTCATTTTGGTGCTGAATTGTTATTTTCAATAATATAGGTTCTCTCCTCTCCTTGAATACACCTAGATTTGAGGGCTCTGCTCATCAGCATTAAATAGTTATTCATGGTGCTAAAGATATTGCTGGGAAACACATGTGAGAACTGTGAACCTATGCTGCCTCTCCCCCTGACGCTGCCTTCCAGGACTGCTGCAAATAGAGGATGGTGTGGAGCTCACTGCTGGCCCCAGTGTACTGCCATGACCAGATCTAGATTCTGTTGAACATGAAGCCGTGCAGGGGTTCAGCAGGAATTCACCTAGGGATTTAAATGCAAACAAGTTCTGTCCTGTGAAATGACTTACACAGGTCAGGCCTGGAAAATGACAGCAACCACTGTGAGAGCTGTTCTCTGTGACAGGGTTTGTTTTCTGCGCACTGGCTCCTTGATTTCTGCTGTTGCACACGGAAATCCCATCTGAGAAGCTGAATTCATGCAGTAGTTGGGAGAGAGCTGTAGCCAGGTGGGACCTGGTGTTGTTCTGCCTGGCCAGTGGTTCGTTTCTGCTAGCAAAGAGGCCCTCAGTCTCTGAGTGGAAGATGTGGAATTAGCTGCTTATAGGCAATAATGCCGTTCCTTTAACAAGTTCCAAACACCAATAGGATGTAATTTGCACAACATGTTCCCATAATAATTCAGCTGTTAGGAAGAGGGAGTAAAAATAAAAAGAGCTGGATCCATACCTTTATATTTAAGAGTGCAACAGCTGACACACTAGGGAATATGCTTGGAAAGAAACAGGCTGGTGTCTACCTTGAAATCTTCAGAGACCTACTCAAAAGTTTCAGCTGCTGTGAGCTGCTATCTGCACTGGGGGCTGACACATCCTTGTCAGCCCTGCCTTTTGCTTGAGAAACACTGTTTTAGGTAATGCAGGCATGAATGATACACCACCTCTTTCAACTTGAGGATTAAAAAGTTCCCTCCCACCTTCAGGAAAGAAATACTGATCCTTATGGTACACCTGAGACACCAGAGAGTAATATGTGGTAGGGAGGAATAGCAAGTAAGGGTAGTCTGGGGACAAAATGAAAATTGAGTGATTCACAGATGCAGCTTTCCTTAGAACAAACCAGATCATTTTATTGATTTCTCCATCTTTTTAAAATATTTCACTTAAATTTCATTATTCACAGGGCAACGGAAAATGTGCATTCTGAAATTCAATGGTTAAAAAATCAGGAAAATTGAAACTATTATTCCATGACCTCACTGCTCTTTGGCAAGTCCTGATGCTTTTCAAAGCTGTACAGAGAAAGGATGCATACAAAAATGTGTGAAAAAAAAGAGGGGAAAAGTAAACAAAGAAACAATTACCACAAAAGAAGCAGTGTAGCATTTTGAACAGGCTACATAAAGCATTTTATACTGATAGAATAATTTTCTGAATTCAGCTTTAAATGAGTTAGAAATATAGTTAGGGAATGAAGTGGGAGAATTTACGACACATTGGATATCTACTGTCTTAAAGCATGGACTGCTCTCTGAAAATTCAGAATTCAGTCTCTGCTCAGCTGAATCTTGTTTTTTTTCATTGTATCTAGTGAGGTGTGGTTCATAACATCAGGTGCACATTTATACAGCTTCAGCTCTGTGTGACTAGTAACATTGACCAAAAGCTGATACCACATTACCATAAGCAGATTTTAAGTATGGTGGTTCTGGGCTTGATTGACATATATCATGAGAGTGGACTACTGAAGTGGTTGCCTCTCCTCTTTAGTTTGCGTGGCAAGGTTTTAGTAGTGGAGGGCCACAGAGATGACTTCTGTGAGAAGACACCAGGCACTGCTCCATGTCAGCAGGCTCCAAGATGGACCTGCTGCTGGCCAAAGCCAAGCCCATTAGCAATATTGGCAGAACCTCTGTGATATTTAAGAAAGAGTAAAAAAATGCTGAGCAAGAGCTGAGATGGAAAGAAGTGAGAAAAATGAGAAAAAGAGCTCTGCAGACATCAAGGTGGAAGAGGTGCTCCGGGCACCACAGCAGAGATTCCCCTGCAGGCCATGATGAAGACCACGGTGAGTCCCCTCTGCAGTCTGTGGAAATCCAGCGTGGAGCAGAGATCTGCATGCAGCCTGTGGAGGACCTTATGCCCGACCAGGCAGAGATGCCGTGGAGGAAGGTGCAGTGAAGGGTCCTGGCAGGGGACCCATGCTGGAGCACTCTGTTCCTGGAGAACTGACCCCATGGAAAGGGATCCATGTTGGAGTGGTTCTTGAAGAACTGAGGGACAGACCTATGCAGGAGTAGCTCATGTAGGACTATTCAGTGGGAAGCCCCCAGTGCTGGAGTAAGGTAAGGGTGTGAGGAGGAAGGAGCAGCATGTGATAAACTAGCTGCAACCCCCATTCCTTGTCCCCCTGTGCCACTGTGGGAAAGGAGGTAGACAAATTGGGAGTGAAGTCAAGCCCTGGAAGAAGGAAGGGGTGGGGGGAAGGGGTCTTTAGATTTATTCGTATTTCTCAGTATCCTACTCTGTCATTAACTGTCAGTAAACTAAATTAATATTCCCCAGGTCAAGTCTGTTTTACCCATGATGGTAACTTGTGAGCAATCTCCCTGACCTTATCTCAACACACAAGCTTTTCATTGTATTTTCTCTCCCTGTCCTGCTAAAGAGGAGGAGTGAGAAAGTGGCTTGGTGGGCAGCTGGTGGCCAGCCAAGGTCAACCCACTTTGCCTGTAGGCCCTTCTTCCCCTGCTTTATCATTACCATGAGTGCCAGGAAGCACAGGGCCCTGACCTGCGTTCTCAGCCACAGCTTTGATAAAGTCAGCCCTGTCAGTTCCCAGAGTCACAGAAGCAAGGAGCCAGCAGCCACCAGCCTAGGCAGCAATTAAAGATGTAAGTTGGAGGAACATGGTAGTCATGCACAATACTCTCATGGCTAATATCTGGAAGTTGTGTAGGTTGTGAAGTTAATAAAATGTTGCCTTTATAAAACTGGGAGAATTTGGTTCCCAGTGGCTCATTTGCCACTTTAAATGCAGGCAAATCTAAGGCTGTCTGATGTCAAGCTATTACCAAGCTCTTGCCTCCATTTGGCCTTGTACCTAATTTATTTTTCACAAAATAATTGTTTTGGTCAAATTATTTTGTAACCTGGTTATACATAAGTACTGTCCTCCAAAAAAAACCAAACCAAACAGTAAAGAGAAAAAAAGTACTATATGGTGACTCATTCCCATGACTTTTTTCATGTTTCTGTGGGAATGATGCAGCAGAAAATGCTGCATAGCCACATCAAAGATGGCACAAACTGATCAAAAGGGTGTGTTGAAGTGTTTGTTAAAGGGTCACTTTACTGCATTGCAAAATGCCTGAAATGTGGACACACTTAACACTGCCACAATGCTCCTCAACGTTTACTGAGATCACGGGGCAGAGTAATCTGTCATTTATTACAGACACAAGAAAGCTGCTACGTTTGAAATCTCATTCTCATGTAGCTCATTTGCATTGAAATTGCCTTTCAACATCACACTATCAGTTATATTTATGTTGTCCATTGACAGGTAAAAAGTTCTTTGGGGAAAAGAGATGAGGCAACACAGAGAAAAAAGCACCTCACGACAGAAAATTGTAGGATTTTTTTGTGCTCAGAGTTGTATGAAAAATGTGTGATGTTCACAAGGAGGCAGTGAAAAGGACAGGGCAAATTGAGAGCAGGGTCAAATGTCTTTAAGTCTTGAATGTCTACCTGTGCAGCCTTTGAAAATGTCAGATCCATGTGGAGTATTATCTGCTCTGAAGAGGAATAATTTCTGCTGGTAGTGGCATTTTTAAAGAGGTGAGACTAAATGCATCACCACTGCAAAGCAGGAGATTTCCATTGACTTCAGAAAGAGCGGGGGGATAAGGACAGGTCTCTTAGAATATTGTACAGGAAGAACTGAAAGGATTTTTCTGGCTGTTTGAGTCACAGATAACAGAGAAGCTCAGACTGCATGGTTTGTGGTGTAGGAATCTGGTATTTCCTTGATATGCTCTGCCTTTTGGACTGATGTTCAAATAGCAACTGTAAATGATGACTGTGATGAATGCTGACTTTTGATGCCTTCTCTGGTACTGCACTGTAAGTCATCATTTAAGTACATGGCTTTAAATAAAAATATTTTAATTCCCTTTATGCATCTTCAATGCACCATTTCAGTATTTCAAAAGCCTTTCTCTTCAACAATTAAAAATAATAAGCAGGACATTTATGTGAAGTGATCTCTGCTTTCTTACATAGCAGATTATCTTACTTGTTTCACTGCAAGTGCTACATTTCCCCTGCTAACATTGCCTTTGTAGATCACCTCAAGGTTTGACCTTCATCCTACCTCCCAAGTATGTTTTATGTATGTCTGAAGCTAGTATGAACAATAGTATTTGCAAGTAAAGCTGGGTCTCACTTCTCATACAAGGATTGTTGTTAGAGAGGTTTGCCCAAATTGCTCTGTGATGATTTTTTTTTTTTAGTTGGTATGCATTGAGGCCGTGCAGGGAAATGTGCCAATTCCTATGCCGTTAGTCAGCTTTTGGTCCATGAACTGTCTATCTGCCCCTAAGTAATGTGTGGATGATAAATATGTGAAAGTATTCTCCTAGTCTTTTCATTTGATTGAGATAAAAACCCAATAAGAATGCATTTCAAAATTATTCGGTGAATGAATGCTAGTGAGGGCATACCTGTGTCAAAGGTCAATATTTCCAGCATGTCTGGACAGAGCTGGTGAGATGAATTTTTTAGAGAAAGATGACAGGGATCTGGAAAATTGTATATCCCAGTGGAGCAGCCATTCCACTTCCCACATCTAAGATGATATCCCCAGTGACCTTGTCTGAGAAAAAGAAAAACAGCAAAATGCCTCTTTGCAATGTTTTCATAGAATCACGGAATGGTTTGGGTTGGAAGGGACTTTTAAAGTTCAGCTACAGCAACTAGTTAAAGGCTCAGGTGGAAATGAAGTCCCTTCCAGCTTAGCACACTGCTTCAGTGACAGCAGGAGTATCCTAAGTGGTCAAAGGGTTTAAATTTAACCTCAGGAATTAAGGAAGCAAGACTGAAGTTACACACAGCAGCATATATTATCATAAAACCTTGGTAATGATTTTTGTACTTCACAAATGAAAAATAACATCCATCTTTAACCCATCTCAATACCTCTCCAGTGTATCAATAATGTCCTAATTTCCCAAGTATTTTTGAAAAAGAGCTGTTTCCTTATGTCAGACAATATCTTCCTAAAACCAGGAGATGGAGCCCTGTAGCCAAAGCCTATCACCAATTGCTGAGTGTACGCCCAGAAGAAATACTTTTTAATTGCATTTGAGGAGAACATGTATCAGTTCTACTTCCTTCTGATAAGATTTGATGTGTGCCATCGTCACGCAGCAGATTTGTGGCTACTGAGTAAGGAAATGGTCTGACGTGCTTCTGTGTTTTGAAGAGGGCCAGCAACTGGAAGACAGAAGGTTGCAAATAGTCTGTTCAATTTCATACAGGTGGCTAGTGATGGTGCTAATAAATGCTTCAGTAGATGCATGAGAGAAGGGAGTTGAGCAATTCCCCAGTGCCAGGACAGCAGGGAGCCCTGGGCTCACCTCCCTCGGCCCCTGCCACTCCAGGGCTTCTGGCATGTGATGTCTGAGGGGGCATCACACAGTACCGGGGGGTGGCACAGCTGGGCCCAGAGAGGCTTCCAGGACTCCAGGGGCTCTGAACCCAGGCACCTGCTGCTGAAGGCTCTGCTGTTCACATGGTTTTTACATTGGGCCATGCCGTGACAGTTGAATCCATTAACGGGGCAATGACGGGGGGGCCTGCCTGTGAGCATCTGGCACGGCCTAAAAGCCCTCTGTGTACTCAGTGCTTGATTTACGCAGCTTGTCAAAGTCTGCCAAAGCTGGCCCCTTCCCTTTTCGTGTGACTAGTCAGTTATTAACAAGGACAGTGCTTAGCAACTTAATTCAGCAACATTAGCCACGATCTTCCTGGAATACAGATGTCCAAGTTCCACTCATCGCATATGCTGCTTGTTTTCAGCACAAGTGATGCACCTCAGTGGGAATCTGCTGCCTACATGGCAGGAGAAGCGGGGGAGACTGTTTATGGCATATATATACGTATAAAAGCACATGCTCCAGTTATACAGGAGGACTCCTCACTTCACTGGATACACACATACAGAAGAATATGAATCTTGCAAAACCATTTGCTTCCTGGAGTACAAATATATTCAAAAAATGCAGAGCAGGGAAGACCATTCACTGCAGTTATTTTGCTTTGTTTTGGCAACACAGTATGCTGGATGCTGGCTGGTTCTCTTGCTAGTCCAGACAAGCACAGGGCTGCTGGAGCAGCTCAGAGCAGCATTTCCAATGCCAGTGACCTGCAACTAATTCTGTGGGGATGATTTCAGGGCAAAGGAGGAAAAGGACAGCCTCAGTGTCAAACTCCAAACCAATTGACAAGATTGAAGCTTAAGAGTTTTTTTTTTTTTTTTGGATAAAGTTTTGGATTCATAAGTTTAGAAGTACACTTTGGTGATAATGCTGCTATTGGATATTTCCTCAATTCCTCAGTCATACTGATTCCTGAATGCCAGCTTCTACTGTGATATAAACAAAAATCAGAGAAAAGTAGATTAAAGAATGAGAATTTGAGTTGTGATGCCTCCAAAACCCAGAACTGGAGCCCTGTGAGCTTGATTGCAATGAGCACACTTTGAAGCTTTTCTGACATGTTAAGAAGGAACTCCACTCACCTAACTGCACTAGAGTTTCCAGCTCCTTGGCACAGTATGGATAAAAGGATCTGTGGTGCAGAAAGTCTTCCCAAAACCACTCTTTTAAAGGGCAATGAAATGCTACACGATGTCTGCTGGTGCCCATGCTGGGTATGGAAAGCAGCACTGAGATGGCACTGAGTGGCTGCACTTCTCCACATGCTGTTACCCTCTTCCACAGCTGGTGAAGAGGGTACATGGCACAGGGAAAAGAACAAGGATGCCATCCATCCATCCTTGCTAATTAGGATATCAATTTATTGCCTCTATTTATCTGAATGAAAGATGGTTTAGAAATTTGTTGGTACCAGTTGTGCACAAAATCAGACTTGATTTTATAGTTTGCTTTTGACAATTTAATGTAAATTTACATCCTCTAAAGGGCATTTCCCCTGCAGAGTCACTGTCAAAGGCAACCTAAATATTGAAATTGAAAAAAACTAATTTGGGAGTGGGGAATTGTCTCAAAAAACAATGCTTAAAAGCAATCAGGACAGTCTTCACATAACAACCTGGCTGTAGAATAATTAACTCAATAATTGTCTCATGACTGTATATGCCAGAATGGCACCTAGAAATGACAGGGTGTTTGGGGGGCTCCCTTGATGACTGTTAGAAACCAGGAGTTTGTCCTCCTATTCCCTGTTTATTTTGGTTGTTACAGACACCAGCCAGAAGGATAAAAGTACCCCCACAAAAAGCTCTAACATAGTCTGTTATGTGTAAACAGTAAAGATTTATTGCAGGTAGAGGTTGTGAGCATCTTTCAAAAAGTACATTTATCTATCATATGTTTAGTGGGGTTTAGGTTGTGAGGAGTAATATCTTTTATTGGGTCATTTTATACAGCTGGGTAAAAAAGATGGACTTCTGGCATATATGCCCTTTATTATTTGGCTGTTCCTAAGTTTTGATGTGTCTCTAAGGAAAAAACAGCAGTTTATCTTCTAAAAATAGATACATTATGTATGAAATACGTACTCTAACATATTCAAAGAACCTAGCCTCAGGTTCTACCGCAGGAGCACATTTCATGGAAATGTTAAAAGTGAGAGGGTGCTTTAGTTTCTGGATTTCTTTGGCTTGTGCCTTGCTGCATATGGAATGTTTCTATTAGAAATAATTGATCCATAAATGCAGCTTCAGAGAATATAGATTTCTTTGGAGAATGACAGAAGTTCACTAAGATTCACCGTATTGCAACTGAACAATTAAAATTTGTGCTTTGAAACTGTGATCTTGTCATCATCCAAGAGAAGAAAAAAAAGGCTTATTAGTTACTTGATACCATGATCAAATGGTTTTCTGTTGCCATTTATAAAGTGATTCTAGCCCTCACTTGATTGTTATCAGGGCGCACAAAAAGAAAGGCCTGACACTCCCCTTGGGATTCCCACAACTTCTAAACAAACAAAAATTTCCCTATGCCTGCCTCGCGGTATTTTCAGCAGGACCACATTATGTCAGTGAACGGCTTTCAGATGAAAGGTGTGGACTTACTGTATTTACCCTGTTCAAGCAAATACAGACAGTGAATAATGCCATGCTGTGAGGTGTTCTGGATTTCCCCAGATGTACTGAGAACAAAGCTCTCCTCCTTTTGCTAGGTGGTCTCTGGACATCAGTTGACAGCTGTTTTGCTTCATCTTTAGAATGAACTGAATAGAACTTTTTGCCACCTCTTTTTGCAAGCCTCACAAATGTCTCTGAAATAATTTTCTACTCAAGATCATATTTAAAATGGATAAATTCAGTGTATAAAAGATACATTTTCTGTACTGGACTATAACTGATATTACTGGTTCTAACTTTCTTGGACAAATTCCTCCATACATCTTTCTGAATTACTGATGTCTATATTTAGATGCATTAGTGAAAATAAAATCCAAACATGAATATTTTCACATAATATTTCTGAAAGAAGTGTGCTAGGAAATAAAATGCAAACTAATGTAGCTAGTACATGATGCTAACAATAGCACTCTGACTTTTCAGAGTACTCTGAAGGAAGATGCAAGTCTCCAGCTGAGTTCAAACTGAGAGTTGATAATATTAGACTGAATTTTCAGCTTTCTCTTTTACTTAACATTGATTTTTCTGAGAGAAAAAGAAAGGCGTATTCTGGCCAATAATAATTCAGCTCACTAAAATTGGTTATATAGATGAAGACACTGCTGAGAGCTGAAAGAAGGTATACAAAGAAAGGTAAGATGAAGAATGAATAGTTATGGATGTGGCCCTGGGTTGCTATATATGGTTCCATTATGGAAGAACAAGTGCATTTGTTTGATGCTTGGTGCAAGTTTATCTGGGGCTGATTGTAATTACTAATTTTAAAAAGTCTTATTATTCCATTCACTGCAAAGGGCAATCAAAAGTTTCTTCTGACATGAATTGGGGCTGAAGATATTTGTAAAAAAATATTTTTAAAATTTTATTCCGTTTCTTTGTTCCTAAAAATTTTTTCCCATACCCCTACCTGATTTCAGTTGCTGCTGTGGCTACTGGGCAGGAAGCTACAGATCCCAAGGACAGCTTCAGGACTCATCTTTTTTGTCCAGGATCTTATCCTGGTGATAAGTCTCTCAGCTGAGTGAAGTTCCAGCTAAGACTGGGTTAGATGAGTTGCCTAAGTAGCTCTGAGAAAAGCAATGAGTATGGAAATCCTCCTCAAAGCTTGTGGGGCCGAATGCCTAACCCAGCAGCTGAGAAGGAGCTGCTGCTGCCTCACTGATTTCTCCTGGGACACGTTTGTGCTGAAAACTGACAGCTCTGAAAACAGATGTTCCAGGGGGCTATTCCTTCACCATTAAGGTTAATTTCTAGGGCAGCTGCTATTCTGTTGGGTGGTAGGGATTGTGAGACAGCATTCAAAATGAAGGTCTGTCTCTCTGTATAACAAATGATTCAGGTTGTTTAATCTGCTCATGTAAATACTTAAAAACCTCAAACAACATATCTCTGGTGGCCAGATACTGTGCAAGGGATATTTAGCAGCTCTTGCTAAATAGTTCTTGTGTAGGTTGAGGAGTAATGTACACTCTTTTGGAAAACTTTTGGTGGTGAGAATTTTTTTTTCATAATTATAAGAATAAAATCAATCTATCTGCTGTGCTTTAGATTACATGGTTCAGAACAATGGGGTTTTTTTGATAACCAGTGTGGTACACATGGTGTAATTGTTATCAGTGATTGTGTTGAAATCTACATTTGTTGATTTCCTTCTTAATTTCATTTGATTTATTAAAATTGCTGAGACACTGACTGTAATATGAAGAAAAACATGTCAAGTTATAAGTGCCTAGGATTGAAATTTAGCAAAGTTTTCCTTGAAAAGGGAGGAAAGGAAAGAAATCTCTACTTCCTTTTCTTGTCACAGCCTGCAATACTGACCCTGTGAGTCTGAAAGAACACAAACTCTGCCAGTCATACTTTCACTAATCTACTGACAATTTTTAAAGACACAGTATTGCATGTAGAAATTAGGATGGATTAGTTAATTGCCTTTTATATGCATTTTATTTTATCAACCTTTTTTAGAGTTCAATAGATGTTAGAGATTTCATATTTGGAATTATTTTCTCCTAACCCACTTGGATATTTCTGTGAGATCTTTTTCTTATAGTGATATTTTTATGTATGTAATCTCTAAATATTTTTGTTATTTTAAGGTAAAAATTAAAGGTCTCACTGATGATTAGGATGGCACTAAAGAGTTTGCCTGTATTGATTTCAAAGGCCCAGAAGATAATTTTGTCATCCATCAAATGTAGTTGTTAAGGGCAACAAATTTCCAGAGGCACATGCAATGGTCAGAATAATTCTGCTGTGAGTTGAAAGTAAATGACATAAGCTAAGCCTAACATCTTGAGGCTGAAACAAATTAAGCATGTCACTGCTTGATAAAATATGCTAATAGTGTATTTCACAAAAATTATTGTTTCCTATTTCCATTTGATTGTACTATTTCATGTCCTTGTGGGTGGAGTCTTCTTGGAATCATATTATGACCAATAAAGCTAAAAAAAAGAAGTGACCCTGTGGACCACATATTGAAACAAAAAATTCAAAGTATCTTTTTTTTGGTTCCCACTATGCTTCCCATTAGGTGTCATCAGTTAGTGGTTGACTAGACACAGTCTGGATTAGAGATTATATGCACAGAGAAGGAATTGCACATACATATTTCAACATTAGCCCACAAAACATTATATAGAAAAAAATATTTCATACCTTTTACCACCTAAACCCGTAACTGAACAATAAAACACCATGTCCTTCTACTTAGCTGTAAGTTTTATAAAAAGTTAGTAGGAAACAAATAGTGAAAACCGAGTGTATATGAATATTTTGTGTTTATGTTTGTATATAAGATACCATAGAAATATTTTAAAAGTGTAAACTTTTACTTTATCAGTAAATATTTGTCCAGTTTTAAAGTCCATTTTGAAAAATGATGTCTCCAAAGAGAACATACAGCATAATTGGATCTGCCCTGTCAGTTACAAGCTGACTTTCTCAAAGATAACATTGGCAAAAAAGTTGATAAGGAAATACACCAACTTAGAGAAACCACTGGTTAGCATTTATTCTACAGGTCAAAGATAAAAGTAATTTGATTTTAAAATACTATGAGTCTCATGCACAATGAAGGATCATGAAGAAAGATCTTTCACATTTGAAGTAGGATGGTATAAGTTTTATGCACCCCATGATTAAATGCACTAAAATCCCACGTACATATAGGCTTGGACTATCTTAGGTGACCTTTCCTTAAATACTCAAAATGACATTTAAAGCACAGATGGTATAAATAACTCCTTCTGTTTACTAAACTTGCTTAGTTTTCTTGTAAACCTGGAGTTTATGTCCTGTCTGAAGCTGAAGCCCAGAGAAACACCCTGATAACTGGAAAACCATGCTGAGAAGGCAAAGGAGAGGACACAGAAAACTGTGTCATTTTTGGGCTCCCAGTTGCGGATGTGGCTTGCATAGGAAAGACATGATAGAAGATAGGGATTTGTAGGAATAGGGCAAGATTAGAAATTTCCCCATTGCTAGAGGAAGCAGCTGGAGGGTCTTTGCAAATGCCAGTGTAGACACACAGGACTTTCTGTCACAACCCACACATTTTTCCAACTTTAGCTGTTTTTACCAATTCATGTAACTACCCCTGCATCTGGCTGATAAATCTTGGAGATATTTTTCAGTGAGAGACCGGTCAGGGTATGCTCTTTCCTCTTCTCTCTGTTTCCAGAAGCAAAGTAACTTCCACTATTTCTGCAGCCTCAATTCTAAGTGATTTTTAGTGAAGATGCTGAAAAAAGCACCAGGCATGTTTTTAAAATACCATTTAAACTCCTCGATGTGGTGGTGGGTTTTGATAAGTGTTTGATAAATTATTGTTAAGTTATCCTCCCGATGGTTTATTCCCGTAATCCCCCCGATGTTTAGTTTGTTTGTTTTACCCCAAAGCATTCCCCTCCCCTCTCCCGGTTGTCCATCACGCCCCAGACACACCCGCTACCTCATTTACATAATGTCACTCTTCCCTAGCCACTTCCCTTTGTTCCAGAGAAACCCCTGTCAATCCCAAGCCCCGCCTGGCTTTCCCCTTTTCCAGGACACCGTGGTGCAGCGGACCAGGTGGTGCAGCTGACCCTTTCCTCTCCCCTTGCCCCCCCATAGGCTGTGAAACCTTGGGTCCCTCCCCACTCCCCTGGCCACTGTGTCCCAGCTTGGCTGGAAACCTGTAACCTCCCCTTGTACCTCCCCCGCTTAGAAGAGAGTGTGAGGGCGGGCGTTTTTGGTTTTGGCTGTGGTCGTTCTTGGGGTAATAAAGAACCCTTGAGAAGCACGTGGAAAACCCTCTCCATCCTTTGCTCCGATTCAAGACCCACCACATCCGAGGGCCGTAGAGAGCAGGCAGCCCTGCCAAGCGCCAGCATCCAAGCTCGGGAAAGAGAGCACGGAGCCAGCCACTCCAGGCGTGAGGGGCATTTCACTACGAGCTAGCCAGGCAATCCAGCCTGTTGATTCACCCCGGCCCCACAAACAAGCCAAGAACTGTACCGAGCTCTTGTATTTTACCATTCTGCTTATAAGAAATGTTAAACACTTTCATGCTTGCTGACACTGTTGTACTGTTTGAATTGTTGTTGATAGTATCGTGGCTTTCTGGCATGAAAAACACTTGCAAGTTGTCCTGGAAGAGGACCTGGTGTCTAGTACAGATATTGGCTCAGCTAATCCACAGGGGGACATATCTCCAGATGGTTTTCAATGGGCAGAAGAAGATTATCCCCAAGGTCAAAATGTCAAGAGCTGTCACTGTCAGCAATCAGCCCAGGAGCTGGGCTGGTGGATGTAAACCTCCTTTGGAGTATGAATTGCAGGGCGTTTGTGGTCAAGCACAGAAAATGAGCTTTGGCACATCTTCATCAACACTTCTCTTGCTTCAGAGAACCTTAATCAAAGAGGAGATGTGACTTTTCCTTCATGCAGTAGCTGTTAATATTTAATTATGTGTTCTGAAAGATGACAACTTCAGCTGAATTGTCTCTTCAATGAAACAAGGGAAATAAATGGGCACAATAGGGTAGGTCCAAGCTAACCAAACTAAGTCTGATGACTTCCAGCTTTTGTGAACAAGTTGTATTTGTTGCTTGCACATTAAAAAAAAAATCTTCAAATCATTCCTTCAACTAGCAGCAGTATTGCTGAAGTGAAATAGTGGTTCTCATTAGAAGAAAGCTGTTCAGTTTCTTAAAACACTATTTTTATCTTTTTATGGAAGAAATCCAGTCACATGCATAAAAAATTCTAACAAGAAAAGAATCAAACATTATAATATGTTGCAAAACCAGACTTGCACTTGTGAAATTTAATGAAGTTTAGTTACAGATTCAAATGGAGTGAGAAGTAGATCTTACAAACCCTGCTGAGAAGATGTGTGTAATTTCTAATGTAGTGGTTATCATATAATCATATAATCATTGACCCATAGAATGTTTGGGTGTGCAAAGGACCTTCAAGATCATCTATTCATCAACCCTGTTACGGGCAGGGGCACCTTCCATCAGATCAGGTTGCTCAGAGCCCCAGCCAACCTGGCCTTGAACACTGCCAGGGATGGGGCATCGCCAGCTTCTCTGGGAAACCCCTTCCAGTGCCTCACCACCTTCACAGTCAAGAATTTTTCCTAATATGTAACCTAAATCTACTGTCTTTCAGTTTAAAGTCATTCCCATTTGTCCTGTCACTCCAGGCCCCTGTAACAAGTTCCTCTCCAGGTCTCTCGCAGCCCCATCAGGTACTGAAAGAAGCTGTGAGATCTCTCCAGAGCCTTCTCTTCCCAGGCTGAACAAACCCAGCTCTCTCAGCCTGCCTTCATAGAAGTGCTCCAGCTCTCTGACCCACTCCAGCAGGTCTGTGTCCTTATGTTGGAGGACACAGAAAACAGTACTCCAGGTGGGGTCTCAAAAACAGAGTAGAGTTGTATCTAAATGACTTCGCAAAG
Organism: Donacobius atricapilla; assembly: GCA_013397315.1. NCBI lineage: Eukaryota > Metazoa > Chordata > Aves > Passeriformes > Mimidae > Donacobius > Donacobius atricapilla. Next base: position 636,839 of record WBMY01010831.1, on the reverse strand, counting down.
GTAAACAGGTTGTTTTTCAGCAGTATATTGAGAATCAACTCAATATATGACTTCAGTGATTTATTATTTAGCCATTATTACTCAGAAACATGTCAGTGATAATGAGGCATTTTCATGTTCAAAGAAATTTTAAATCATATTTCTCAGGCATAGCCTGCTATCTTTTCCTTAAGGGCATGCTTGAATCAAATTAAGAAGCTGTCAGAACCGTGTACAATTTGCTTAGTGCAGAATTAGGTAAAAAACTGTATGTTACTAAACTCAAAAGACACAGATACCATGTTCCAGTACAAGTGTCATCTATCTCTTCAAAAACAGAACATAAAAGCTGGACCAAACAGTGACATGTAGAGCCATATTTTATAGGGCTTTCTTTTCCTGCAGAAATTGAAGAAAAAAACATAAATAAAGCACCTAAATCAATACTTATACAAAAAAGTTAAGAGTCTGAAACACCAAAAAATGACGGGTTAGTTTTGTTTGCTTGAGTTTCTAAGACAATAGGATACAATATGATAATATTTGCAAATTCCCCCATTCAAATACTATGCTGTTCACAAAATGGAACTCGTAATCTTTCCTGAATGCTCTGAAAGCTAAGATCATCAGGCGGTCTCATTATTCAACATCAGAGGCTTTATAAAGACTATATGATATTGCTGAAAGAGTAAAGATGCCACTTCCAGCAATGAATGCCTCAAAATAATAATTTAAAAAGCCATAATAATAATTTGGTACAATCTGGCTCTGTGTAATTCTGCTTTTTTTTTCTTCTTTTTTTGTACTAGAAATAAAATCTTGTAAATCTATAGTAGTTATGTATCCACTGTAGTTTTTATTCTGAGCTGTGCCAATGATGATTAAAGGTCCAGTGCATTAAAATTCCATGTTTTTATTATATATATGTGTGTATATATATAGCCAGAAAAATCCAATAATCAGTGTTTGGTCTGATTTGACACTTAGGTTAGAGTTGCCAATAGTCCTTAAAGACTTAACTTTTAACTTCTGCATCTATCAGGCCAAGCTTACTTTCAGAACACGGGCTGTTAAAAATGTATTCTCTTCAAAATATTGATGAACAAAAGAGGGGGAAAAGTGAAATAGAAATTTATGTGCTCCTTTGAAAAGAAGAGAAAAAAATTGCCGCATGAAAAGATTAGAGCTTCCATGAAATATTGAGTCATTTCAAATTTTAAAAGAGAAATGAAAGGGAATTGAGATGGGACAAAAAATAGAAAACTGTTTTTAGAAGCACAGTTTTGCATGAATGTTCTTTGGCAGCCTGTATTCTTAATTTTGCTAAGAAAAATAGAATAAAGAGTTAAACAATTTTTATTTTTTAGATACTGGCATGAACTACTGCTATTTAGTACTACTTCAAAGGCATTGAACTTCAAAGTTATCGATTTTTCATTCCCCTTCTGACATCCTTCTTCTGCACCATCTTCTGCTGTTTGCTTGTTCTCTTCTTGAAATTAAAAATAGTTCAAAAATAAAAGGTGGAAAAAGTCTTCAAAATTTTGCTGTTCAGATGAATTTGCAGTTCTCCTGACAGCTCAAACATGGTGTCTAGAGACAGTACTTTGCAGTTTAAGACAGTATTTTGTAGCTCTTTGAAGGCACTTAGTCCAATCTGATTAGTAGAGTTAGTCATAGAGCATGAAAACATAGCATGCATGAGTACTGAGAGACCCTTATTTTTCCTAGATGAGCACGTAAACTGCTCTTCCTGTGCACAGAAACTCTTGCATAACTTTCCTTTGCAGACTATGGTCCTTATAAAGCACATGGAATGGGATACACATGCCAAAATTCAATCAGATGCAAACACATTACAAGATGATATAGTGGAAACATGAAAGCAGAGAGGACCCCAACAATGATAGTTGTGTGGCTAGATACAGGTGTCTTCAGCTAGTCAATAAACATGTGAAATCCCAGACATCTGCTCTGTCCTTACCTGCAAGGAGAAATACAAGCTACTGCACACCTTACTTCCCCTACCTGTGCTTCCGTATATGCAAACATTTGTACTTTAGTACCAAAGGCCACAGGAAACTCAGAATACTGTGGCACAGGAAAAAATGAGGACCTAGGCATTTCTGATGCCTCAAAGCCTCCTGTCCCTGCCGATCATTGGAGTATAAGTATAACCTAATTGACATGTGGGTTTATTATAGTAATACTTACCACATAAAGGGTGTTGCAAGAGAGCAACTACTTGAGTGCACTAGGAGTTATCTAAGCACCGAGGTGTCTGTAAGTTTCTGAGTGAATCTTAAAATCCTGGCCTTAAAATCATCTAAGAAGAATAACCCCACCATTTTGGATGGGATTTTGAAATAAACTCAACAAATAGGATAGAATTAAAAGTGTTTGAGGTATTTTTTGCACTTAGATATTTATAATGAAGAGGAATATTTTAGTGCCTGAGAAGGATTATCACTGGGCTTTGTGCTAAGGTCCACAAGCCTATTAATTAGGATACTTCAGTCTGTTTGCTGCTTGATATCCAATGACCTGCTGGGCATTGTCAGCTGTTGTCAGAAGTCACCAGCTGTTGCCTCCTGCAGCCATTGTGGCTATCAGATTTACCTACCTCTGCTGCTACACAAGCTTTCTGAGGAAAACTGTATTAATAATATTTACATTAAGATTTAGTCCAATATTTAATGCTAGCTCAAATCCTGAAACTGCAGGACATTTTTTTAAAAAAAACATTGTCTCCACACGTCTCTTCTTTTCCATGAGGACTTTTTGCTGGCAAAGGCCATAAATACTCTAGGGACAGAGCCAGGCTGATGAAATCTTAAGGCAGAAGAAAAGTGGCTCTGTGCCTCCATCCCATGCTGGAGGTTCAGGTGCTCTAGATTCTCCACAGCCTGACTATGCAGCTTTGCCTTCTCCACTAGATCTGGCAGACGCCAGTTTTGGTAGGCAAGGATGGAACCAACCGGGTTAGTGGGTACATACCCACCCAGCAGGGTAAAGCCAGCCCTGGGATAGGCTATTTCCCTAAGAGGAGTAGAGCAGCAACAAAGGTTTGGGAAGATCATGCCTGAGGCCAGGTGCTGTGGCCACATCTTACTCCACAGGCACTCAGCCTTTGGGAGTCAGCTGAAGGAGAGGATGAGGCCCTGGAAGGTCCAGCCTGTGGCAGGGAATACAACAAAGGCATTGGGTTAAGCTCAATCCTCCTACTACCAGGGTCACCACAGACATTGCTGTATCTGGAATTCCTGGACTTATATGTTGTGATGACACCTCTGGGGAAGTTCAGTCTAACTTTCTTGTCATGAGTAAAGGATCAGTAACTCAGAAATGAAGATAAAAACCATTTGATGTAAGTAAAGATAAAGTAAAAGTAAAGTAAAATAAAGATAGGTAAAACAAGAACAACAGAACAACAGAAAATAGAAGACAGAATACACTCTCTCTAACCAGTCTGGTGGTTGAAAAAATCTGCTGGAGAAACCTACAGAGGCTGTAATCAAGCTGTGGCTATATATACCTCCATTAAAGAAAATGCTTTAGAGGAATGGGGCTTTCTGTCTTTAATTTTCTTAAGATATTAAAGTGTTGTGCTCTTGTCCTAGTTCCCGCCAGAAATTGTTGCAAACTTAATGCTCCCTGTATTAAAAAATTCCCCAGGCATAAGTAAAATAAGAGTCAGAAAGGGATATTGTAGACCATCTGTCTTTTTCTGACCCTCTCTAGGCCCTCATTTTGTGAGACTGAAAGATTTCTGAGAGTGCACTAGCTGAAACATATCCTGAAATTATGAAATACCCACCTTCCTTGTGCTCATGACTTGCTATTTATAAGAGGAGGACTGTATCCTAATTGTAGAGGCTCTTCATAGGTATCTAGGTATAATCCCTCACCTGAAAAAGGGAAAAAGATATAAGGAAATGGAAGCTTTTACATTTTAGACATAAGTTTTCACATATTTTCACAAGTGAAACAAATTTGAGTAGTTGGTAAGTTTGATCCATCCCTTCCAAAAAAATACATGACTTGAGGGCTTCTTGAAAGAAAAACAAAGAATAAAAAGAGGATAATTTTTATTTCAGCCACAGCTATGAGGACAAGGTGCTCTAAGCTGCTTTGGTGGAGTAGAGCAGGCAGTCAGAAGTCAGGCAATTTCCTAGAAACCCTTCTTTGTTTCTGCTAGGTACCTTAGAACATTTCATAGGTCAGATGGTAGTTTAGATCAATCCATGAGGCTGAAATGTCAGCAATTACTCCAGCAGCACCATTAGTAATTGTTCTGCATTGTCTGCAATCTGACAGCAACTCTATCCCCATCTTCACAGTCCAAGGCACCGCTGAAGGGAAAAACAGAAAGGCCAGCTCTGGTTTGAACAAAGAGCTTGCTGATAATTTCTGAGTTTATCAAGAACCATAGAAATTTCAGGAAAGGCCACAAGATGTGCAAAATCCTCTACCATTCATTTGTTGTTGGGACTCTACAGCTTGCTCCATATGTTTTCTTGCAGCTCTGGAAAATTGAGGACAAAGGAAACAAATTGCATCTGAACATTTAAAAGGACACATTAATTGATATCTCAAATCAATTAAATACTACCCCAAAGCCCCTTACCTGGGCTGTTCCATGGGCTTAGAGCAGCTTCCAGTTAAAAGCATGAAGTGAACACTGAAAGCCCGCTCCCCACAGTGAGCCCGTGCCCTTCGTGGTTGGTTTTGAAGCGAAACACAAGCTGGGATCTGGTAGATGGAGGTTTGGATGAATTTGTTGATATGAAGAACTTGTTAAACTGTGCCCCAAGAGAATGAGCACCTTTCCACTAGATTTATTCACTGTTACATCTAGGCAGGGGGGAAGCTGGATATCCCTGCCTGCAAGCATCTTCACCACTGGGAGGATCTTTTGGTTTTGTTCAGCCTCCCTATTGCAGAAAGGGTAACTATAACTAATCTTGGACTCTAAATACTAAAAAACAAACAACAAACAAACAAACGCATTTTTTTTAAAAAAATTAGTTGAGATCCCATACATTCGTAAGAGCCTTCTAAAATCCATCATGTTTTTTTTCTGCCATGGTATTTTAAATAAGTCTCTATGGCAGAAACAGTCTGAGGTTTATGTGTACTGCCATGAATGCTCAGTGGTCTAGTAGAGCTCCTGGATGTTTTTACCTTTAAGAGATATGGTTTGCTCTGACATTCACAGAGGAAAGGTCAAGTGGCCATCCTGTGAGCACAGTCCCACTGGCTACAAAATTTAGAATACAAATTGCAGTTTTATTTGATCCAAGTGTGGATGCAGGTGAGTCAGAATATTGATGAGGAGACACAGTATATCATTTGACTATTTGCTGCTTTTATTTCTGACATTCAAAGGGTGATAGCTTATCTTCTTACAGGGGCCCACTTACATAATAAATCAATAAGGAAAAGGAAAGCACCAACCTCATTATTTGTATTCACTACAAAAAGCTTGGCCCAGGTTTACAAAAAAGTCAGTTGTATATACAGTTTCAATTTCTCAACTATTAGTAGTCACAAGTATTAATATTACAATTTCTAAATACTGTGTGGGGTATGGTTTTCTCTTTGCAATTAGACAAGGAAACAGCCATAATGGCTGACATATAGATAGCAATAATTAATTGTGGTTTTAAATTTAAATAATCTATGTAGTTATATTGAATGGAATTAGTGGGCCAGTGTTTATCAAAATAAGTAAGGCTTAAACTTGGAGTTGTCTTACAGAATAACTGCGTGCAGACAGTATTTGGTGACTTACGTAGTCACTGAAAATCTAAGCCTCTACAGCTACTAGAGGAAGGTAGTTGCTGAATGGTTCAAGTTGCATTCAGTATCAAAGGCTCAGGAAAAGCACCTGAGCCACTACAAAAGAAATTAGTTATCTCACTGACCACAGGAGTAAGGATTCTGAATGTGACTGTCTGCACCTGCCTCTATCACCACAACCAAGAAAAAGAGGGATGATGAAACAGCCTAATCATAAATAGGAGTTCAGACAGCACTCTTGTGATACCCTGAAAAGATGTAAGTTATGGTCTCTAACAAACATTCCCATTTATTTCAGATTAAAGGTCAGAATAAAGGATGTGTATTTCAGGGAAGAGAGAATATCCTCTTTTAAATGCCTTCCATTGCTCAATGCTGCAAGATACAATAATCTTGCTGCTCAGTATGACTCTTCTCATATTTTTTTAGATGAATCAGTGAATGGAAAGAAAACTATACTTTTTAGTACTACTTACTGCCTTTTAAAAAGAGGAGGTGATATATCAGCTAACTGCCTGTGTGTTGACTGTTCAGTACTACACAGCTTTTTGGTGATGGATGGCACACGGAGTAGGTTATCTGGGCCTAGCACTGAGTGGCAAATTAGGAACATTTTCTTGTACTAAGTAACAGTTAGAATTTATTGCGGATCAATCTGACTGCACTATGGATGTATGTTATACAGAAATGAAATTACTACATTCTATTTCCAACAGCAAAGCCCAATCAATTTAGTTTACCTTATTTCATATTAAAAGAACATTCTCCCAAATTTTTTGGTTTAGTTTAATCAACCTATTCTAAAAATTAATTCTGATCAACTTTGAATGTCCTCCAAGCCCATTCTTATTAGTGAGTAGGTATATAAAAACATTGAAATGTATTCAATATATCAAAACCAGTAGTGAAATCTTTCTAAGTAATTAAAAGTAAGAAGAGTTTATCTTAAACTAATATTTGATGTAGGAATATGCAGGTAGCAAAATGTTATAACAGTTCAGTGGCTACCTTCTGCAGAGTTTGGCCATCACTGCCTCAATGACTGAATGTGAAGAAACTTGGTTTACCAACAAAATCTTTCATATGATTGTGCCACTGAGAGCCTGTGGAATAAAACTGCTTTTTCATTTGCTCCCTGAGAGTGTCTGATCTCTGCCCACGGCCTGGAGAGAAGCAGATATGATGACCTATTTGATGCCTGCCAACTGGTTCATTCACAGTTGATCTGTGCAGGGAAGTTTTCCCCATAAAAGGAATAATAATTTTTTTTTTTTCATTTTCTCTGAGGTTTCTTTAGATACCTGCTAACCTTGCTTTATATGTCACTGTGTCTGTGCCAGCAGACGTCTCACCAGCTCGACCTGACCTTTTCTTGTGTAGCCTGGCAGATCAGGAAAGTGTTTGGCCATGGGGACTGCTGCCCTGCAGGGTCAGACAGGCTCTAGCACTGCCTTGCATATGATGCATTAATATATCTGCTTTGGCCCTCTGCACATGATTCAGGATCAAGACAGGAAGCAGTTACTTAATATCCCTTTTCTGCTGTTTTTGAGAGTTAACTTAACAGAAGTTTCTTACTTTATCCAAATGAATGCAGAAGTCCCTGTAGTAATTTTGCTCAGTGTTTACTTCATGGATCACAGTCTGATTGATATTTTTGCCCTACAAACTTATTCATAAAGATGCGTTACTACTGTTTTGCTCACCATAAAATAATGTCTCACCTTCTTTTAAGAATACTTCTTTGAGAATACTTTGTGCAAAGAGTACTTTGCACCCTGGTGGTGTTATTCTTGCTGCTTAAAATTCTCCTTTGGGTGTAATATTGCCAGACTAAACAGAATAACCTTTTCTTAGTTCTAATAGAATTTGAAAATACGGAGAAATTACTTATAGCTAGGAGTTCACAATTGTTTTCCTTCTAATTTATATCTGAGTCCATTATAGCTGTCCGTCTGCATATCAACCACCTCCTAGTGATACTGGTTTTCTAAAAGTCATATTTATAAAATAAATTATCTACTGGAAAAAGGTAACCAATGCAAACCCCTTTGATCAAAATTAACACTTTCCAGTTCATACTTAAAAAATTATTTTTGTATTTTGGTCAGAAAAAGTTTGTGTTGGAAAGAATATTGGCACACTTACCTTTTAACTGCTTTTGAATTCCAATAATTTCTGGCCAAACTGTAAAGGTGTCATACCGCTTTCTGCTAAGGACTGCTTCCAGAGAAATGTGCCGTGGCTTTTATTTCTCCAAGACACACACATTCCGACATATCTTTAGAAGTATGACCAGGTCAACAAGTTTGACTTTTATTCAGTATTCAAGCTGAATTTTACACTACTGAATGCGAAGTTCAACATTTTTTATTCAAGCAAAAGATTTGTCGAGACAATAACAGAGTTTAAGGAGTTTCAGTCATCAGGATTTTCTGATGTCAGCTTGCTTTGTACTCTTTAGAGAGCTGCAACTCATGATGGCAGTTTGAGAATAAAGCAGGATTGGTCCTCATCTGTGTGGCTCAGAAGATGCTTCAAACACACTTGGGTTATAATGATGATTGATCCCTATTATTTGCTTGTAAAAAAAAGGTAACCACGTAAAAAGTGTGCTGGAGCTCTATAATAAAGAAGCCTTCAGATACTTAGAAAGTAATTGGATTTTAATTTTTCAGAGTGCTTTCTGACTTTTTTTCACTTTTTTGGGACCCAGACTTTGCCAGGCTTTGCATAGCCCTATTTGGTAGTCCTATGAGAAGAAGAGAGCAACTCATAGGCAGTGACTGCTGTTAAGAGGTTGAACTTTCACTGTGCATCTGCGATGACAGATTAAAGCCAACCAAGTGAGGAAAGAAGGGAAGAAAGTTCTCCCTTGTGATAAGTAGGGGACCAAACTCACTGCTCTAATACTGTTGGTTGCTACCCTCTTTCTAGAACAGTGTGTCTTCTTCACTGACAAGGAGTTTCACCATAACTGTTTCTTGTTTTTAGCAGACAACAGTAGCCTTGCTCCGGTGCATGCTTTGCTCTGCTCCCTGTGCTGCAGAGGCTGGATGACCCTGCACACATCCAGATATCGAATGCAGTGCCCCATGCAAAGCATCAATGCTGCAGAGAGGCTCAACCACAGCTGTTAAACTGTCAGCAGCTCCAGGCAGATTGTTTTTTGGCAAAATTACCCCCTTAACATGTACTTTTGCTTGTGGCTGCTGAAATCTCCAAGTTCTTAATTATTTGTTTTTTCTTCTCTCCTCAGAATTCTTCAGAGCATTACAGACAACAGTCCTTTCCCGTTGATTCTGTTCAAACTCAGAAGCAATCAGAATGAAGTCATCAAATTTACTGACTGAGATCAAGTAAAGGTTACAACATTCTTTATATACAGCAAGTACTCAAATACTATAATTTCTTTTATAACTTCTGGATGAACTGAGCTTCAATAATTTGTTTAAAAGTAATGAATACTTGATTCCTTTGGGTATCACACTGTGGCACAACTGGTCCAAATGATGTTATTAGTCCCAGTTCTGTCATTTTTCACTTCAGTGTATTTTAATGGAAATAGTTGTTTCAGAAAGCCTCAGAAGACTTAACTGTTAAGTGTCTGTAAACCAAAATAATACCACTGCATGCTGTTTTGTAAAACAGGGCAGGACCAGAGGTAAAAGCTAGCTGTAAGGGTGTTAATTTGGTTGTTGGATTGAAGGTATTGTAACAGAAGTCTTGTTGTGAAAACTAGGCAGGTGATACAGAAATTAAGGAGAGGATATGGGAGGTTTTATGTTTTTACTTTCAGGAACTGCTCAGGGTACATACAAGGCATAAGCAACTGACACAAAACACACCAGGGTTATTTGAATTTGGAGATTTTTGTTTATTACAAACAGAACTAACCAGATGTTATACATGAGACAATTCACATCAAGCAATGGAAGTCTTCCCTATCATGATTTTTGATGAAGTATTGAATAGTATAATAAATATTTATACTTATACACAACAAATTTTAAGAATTATCTCTGCTTCAGGGCTGACTGAAAGAGAATAGAGTAACGTTATAAATGTCTGTTTCTAAAAATAGTCATGTGTCCTAATGATTCCTCTTACAAAATATCTTCATTCTCCCTTACAAGGTCTCCAAACATTTTATCTGGTAAATGATAACAGATACTACTGTCTTCCTGCAAGGACAGTTCAATAAAGCAATTTATGGAGTCTTGAAGAGCTGGTCATCCACAGTAACTTTTATAATGGAAAGATTTATACTTTGTCTAAGTATAAAGCTATGTCTAAGTATGAAGCATCCCTTTCTATTTTGTATGTTTTACCTCCTCCCAAAATAAGAGGTCTGCTTGATATGTATAGAGGCATGACATTGTAACAACACCATGTAATTGGTAACAGCCTGTAAACACACTGATTTTGTAAATATTAATGAAACACAGCCTGATGCCAGCATGAGGAGGAGAAAGAGGAGGAGGAGAAGGAGGAGGAGCAGAAGAAGAAGAAGAAGAAGAAGAAGAAGAAGAAG
>WBMY01010831.1:500608-626375 GCA_013397315.1 Donacobius atricapilla | reverse complement strand
AGGAGGAGGTTGACAATGATGATGATGATTGCCAAGCTTATCAGGCTGTTGGTAGGGCTTTGCTTTCTTTTCTCTTGTGCATTACAGACCAAGCAGATTCACCTCCTTTGGTGGCATTGATTTGGAGGTAGGATTGGATTATTAAGGTTATAAATGGTTTATAAAGAGATAATCAGTGATTAATAATTGTTGACAGCAAGGTGTGAATTTCAGCAGTATGTTTTACACACCTTAGTGGAAAATGTTCAAAGTCTGTGATGGCCAGCCTTTTGGCCAAGAAAGTATCAAGGTTTTTGAGTGGCAAGTAAGAGTCACATGCTCCTTTATGTTCCCTCTGTGGCAGGAGCAGGACCATGAACATATGCTGGTCCATTCAGTGGAGCAGGCCTGGCACCCTTCCCTGGGGCTCTGGGGAGCTGCAGGTCTGAGGCTGTCTCCCAGAGCTGGGTTTGCAGTATGGTTTTCTTCTGAGCTGCCTAGGGAGGGAGGGTGTCTGGGGAGAGGCAGCCGCCACCCAGCAACATTCACATTTTTCTCCTGGTCCCCATCCATCCTGGGAGACCTCTGGAAGTGAGCACGATGGATGCTAGACTTGCAGAATTCCCTGTCAACAGCAGCCCAGGTTGAGAGACTGACTCACCATGAATCCTTCGGGATTTCCTGTCAAATTAATTGCTGTTGATTATTCCCTAAACCAGACAGATTATTTGGTTACTATTCTTTAGAATCAATTTTAAATACACATAAATATAGAAACTTAAACATGACTCTTAGTTGCTACAGCATTGTCTTCCTATTCCCACAATATGTAATACATTAATCAGATCAGTCTGCTATATTATGATTCATACACTCAAAATGAATGCAGAGAATATACTTTTTATTTATTACACTTGTTTGTTTTAATTAGATTTTCTTTGATGATTGCAAGACCAGTTTGGACAGGACTTTGAGCAACCTGATTTAGTAGGAGGTGTCCCTGCTCACAGCATGGAGGGTTGGAACTAAATAATCTTTAAGGTCCCTTCCAATTCAAACCATTCTATGATTCTATGGCTCAGATAAATAGAGCGTGTCTTCTAGTCATTTCTGTTAACTATACTAAGATCCTAATATTCTTTTACATGAAGATGATTCTTAAAGTGGGTAGTCAAAATAGTCTTAAGTGATATTTTCATATACAAGCAGAAGCTTCAAAAAGTTTTACAGAGTAGCTCCTGAAACAGTGTAATGAATAATCCAATGAAAACTGTAGCATAAAACAAAGAGGTATCTGTACTACCTGGTGAATTGGTGATTTGATTCTAAAAAGAGCTACTTTGCTATAAATCAGAATGAAAATGTCACTGCTGTAAAATTTAATTTTGAAATAAACATCTGGATTTTAGCTGTTCACAGAGGCTCCATCATGCACTGTTCACAGTGGAAGCATTGAGCTTGGTTCTGGGAATGTGAATTACAGCACAGGATCCTTATCAAATAGGTGGATTCTGCACAGAGTGTCTAGACATGAGACCCATTAGCTGTATTTCAAAGAAAGAGAAAACATTAAGTGTCAGTATCTAGCAGATTATGGGTGAAAATACTTTTATATAAGTGTCTGAAATCTAACTTTCGTATAGAAAATTTCCACACAGAAATACATCAGAGACTGTGCCCAAATTTGAGACACTGGTGTTGTCCAAATTAAACCCACAAATCAAAGCAATTATTTACATTTTCTTCTTTACAAGAAACTCAAAATTTTTTTGACTTTTTCCATGCCATCTATGGTTTCTCAAAATCTTTACTTATTTTTCTGCCTATTGGTGATACTTGCATCCAAACATGGACCTGACTACAAAACTACCTCTGTGGCTATTACACATAAAACCAAAACTGCTTATTTCAAACCTATCTTTGGCTTAGTTTGGAAAAGATGTGGCATAGGTGTCAGGACATTTGCAAAACTATATGTGGCAGGACAAAAATGTGAATCCAAATAGTCAAAGCACAGCAAACTATTAAAGCATGTGTCTAAATCTAAGAATTAATTTGATGCTTTGATGAACTGGAATCAAAGCCAGAGCTGAATTAGATACTTGCTAAATCAATTCCTTTTAGGGTGAATGTCTGGCTAAACAATATAAAGGCAGCGTAATCTTTATTTCCTTGCTGACTTGGTAGTTACACCTTCATTTCCACATTACATAAGCTTCTCTTAGTGTTTGTTCACCATATTTGGCTGAAGAGATCTCCCCCTTACATTCTCTATTGAAAGGCTCAGGGATTTCTTGCCTAAGAAGAGAATTCAGCTCAAAACTACTCAAAACCAGGGTATAGTCAATGTATCATTACAATTTACAGGTCGCACTACTGCTGAAAATTCTTTTCTGGTCTAATCATCTTCTGTAGACTTAATTTCTCATGGATGACAACATAAAACTCAAGGAATGATTTTCCTTAATTATCTGCCTCTGTTTCCCAGTTGGTAACCATTATTGGCTCTTGCACAGCTTCTCAGTCAGATGACTCCATAAACTTTTCTATGGAGAAATCTTAAGCATTTTTTAATCCTTAGTGTAACATCATCCCATATAAAAATATTTCAAAAAACATTTTATAAATGTTTCTTCTGCAGTCCCACAGAAGACTGGTGTTATACATACCACAGTTTTTGCTTTAGCTTTATCATCTGCTTGGAAATTGTAATTGAAATAGTTTGTTCATAGCTCAAGACCACTTTTGAAACCAAATCATAATCTCCTGGACTGTAACGTTTGTATGAGTGATGACTATCTATTTTGCTTGGGGGAAAACAGAGTCCTTCTGATGTCTGATCGACTACTTTTGTTGTTTTACCTGCCTGTGAACGCATATAATGGGTGAAATTGGTTAAATGCATCATGAAAACTCTTTCTTCCAAGGTTCAGCAATAATTGGACCAAGCAATTAGTTCATCTTGAGCAGTATCAGAGGTGATGTCAGTATCCGCTGATCCTTGTTGTGCACATGTAATGAAAGTCTTCACCTTGATGTCACATGTAATTGTCATGCTCAAACATTGGAATCCTTTCACACGCAGTGGGTTTTATTCCAAGGGGTGCCCTCCTCAGCAGAGAACAAAGATATATTAAGGTGGCATCCAAATGGTGCTAGTCATCCCTTCTGTTTGTGCACATTCCTGGGGGAAAGCATAGCAGCCCTGAGGGATGATGAAAAAGACACCATCAGAAAAATGGGTGATGTCTTCCCTCTCCTTGTTTACCCACTCCAAGCAGTGGGAGCTGTAGGTGCAGAGATGTGACACTCTGGGGAGGAAACTGGTGACTCCCAGAACCCGCTGTGCACCCCCTCCCTACCTTGATGTGTACCAGAGATGGGCCTCTTGCTCTGACCCTGCACAGATTTATCACCTCCTGATACCCCTGCCAGAATAGCACTGAATAAAGAGATTCCTTTGCTTACATGCCACACATATCACACCAAACCTGGAGAAAGGAGGTTGGTATAGTAGGTAGGATGTCATTCCAGAAAGAAAAGTTTTATTCACCCCAAGGTTTCTTTCTGATAGTCATTTTTATGTGTTACTTTATAATACTGGAATGATGTGAGATCATGATGGGAAAGAGCCATGTTTGTACATTATGTTAATAAAAATGTTCTGAGATAATGCAGCTCTGGCTTGTTTCTGGTGTTTCTCGTATATCTTGTGTATATTATTTATTCGTATATAGCCTAGGCTGAGGAATTTTCTAGGTTTCTTTCTTGGAATGTGAAACAAGATCATGAAAGTGACTTCTTTTTTTATGGTCTCCTCTTAATGTAACTGGAAAGAATAGTAAAAAAAAAGTGCTTCACACCTTCTACCTTAGGAACAACATTGCTGAGCAGGATAGGGAAGCAGGGGGATCTCTAAAAACCATGATCTCACATGCAATGCAAATTTATAAGGCGTTTTCTGTAATTTCATCATTGCCATTGATCAAAGAGAATGCTTCAGATGAACACAACTATTTTAATGGAAGATTTCAGGGCTGTAAATATGATTTAAAATAAAGTAAGGGAACATTTCTAAAATGAAAGGGAAAAGAAATCTTCACTGAAAAGCAAAGAATCACACACATTTACTGACTGGAAAAGATAAAATTACAGAAACTTATGTCTGCTATTCTATTGCTAAAGACAATACTGCCTTTGCTAGTCCCATCTTCTCAGGTATTTGTAATGTCTCAGACTACAGCAGTAAAAAGGATAGATGGAGCTGGATAAACTAAATGGAAGACCAGAATCCCATAAAAGAACTAAATGTTCTCCAGACATGGTTGTGAAGTTTCTGTGCTTATGTGTGTAACAGAAAACAGTCTCCAAAATTTCTAGAAAGTACCTGGTAGAAAGCTTAACTGGCTTCACTTGGTACAGTGACCTAATCTGTTGTTTGTCAAATCTGTGTTTTCATTTGAAGTTGACATTAAACTTCAACTTGAAAGTATAGTTGAAGCATAAAGAAACTTTTGTGAACTAGGGTGGCAGCCAGAGCATCTTCGTGCAACTGGGAGCAGGACCTCAGTCCAGGAAGCTTGGGATGGTCTGTGACGGCTTCAGAAAAGGCCTCACCTTGCAAAAATCTTAATTTTTCTTAATACCCTTGACTGTGAATGAACTCATGGCTATTAAGCTTTGTTTAAAAAAAATCAGTGAAATTTCTGTAAATTCTCAGCACTAGTCTGATCATATTTCTGCATTTCCTGAGTTCTCCCACTAAATTAAAGGCCCACAGAGTAACTGTGGACAGCCTAGCCCCAGCAAGATAATAATACTTCCTTTATAAAATCCTGCACTACCTGCCAAGTTTCTTGATAAAACCTTTGTGACACACTGAATCTGGGATTCTCCTTTGAAACAGGAAGTACAGGCTGCTGGGTTAACTTTTTCAACAGTTATCTGCTTCAGCTTTGTTCTCCATGCCCTTTTTCCAGCATGGACTTTGGTGAATCACAGCACTGCATGGTGCATACCCAGCACGCAAGGGGCTCTTGCTCACCTGAGTTTGTGCAGTGCTGTGTTTAAGTCACGCTGCTCGGCTGTCTCACTCCTGCGACCACCAGTTTCCACAGCCCAGCACTACATCTGGACACAGCTCTGGCATCTCACTGTGGTGATCCGATTGTACCAGATGGGGTTTCTGTGTTGTAAATGAGTAGGCATACCTTACCCTTCAGCTTGATGGGGATTTTTGTGCACTGCATGCAGAGCAGAGAGCCTCCAGGCTCATGTAGACAGATGTTTGAATGAGAGATGTGCAGCAGCAGAGCTCTGCTCTCAAAGAACCTGGCCTGCACAACTGTTTAAAGGAAAGCAGCACATTTTGGTGATGCCAAATGGCATTTTAACAGAATTTAGTAAGTTGTATGTGGATACACTGAATTTGTCAAAAGTACTTGCTAGCTCTGACAAAAATTGTCATGACTGGGATATTCAGAGTGAAAGGTCATCCTTAAACAAATTCTCGTGCTTGTAACTATCACTTGTCAGAAAAAATATATTTATGAACATCGGTGACACAGAATAAATTATTATAAAAATAAAATGAACTCCTAATTTTCACTAACAATTCATTAGGTCAATAGATTATACTTTTGTTGTTTTGCTGGTAGAGGTATGGGGTATAAGTCAGGAATAGTAAAGCAAATTAATAGTGTCTATGCCTCTTTCTCATGCATGGGAAAGTTAGGAAAGAACATCCTTATTTATTGTTGGAATAACTTTTTTTTCCAAAACATCGTATTATTCATTCTCAAAATATCAGCCACATTAATTATCTGGAGACATAAAAGAGTTTCACATTCTTTGGATAACTACCTAACATGACTTTAAAAAGAACAGTTTAATGGTGTTCTGTGGTATAAATATTTTGATTGGTAAGGATGTAGGTTTCAAAATTGAACTGGTTACAGTTCTTGCTTCTTCTCTGAAAAATCCTGTCACGCTAACTGTTTGCTGGCTAACAGCTGGGAATTCAACAGGACAGAGGACTTCATGGGATGTTGCTGGAGGACAGGCTCAGGTGGCAGGGGTGAAACAGGATGTGATTTGTTCTCAAACAACAGATTCTGGGTCTGGGTACTGCCTGGTTTATGGGCAGATTTGGGTGACCTACAACTGTGGCAATGTGAGTGACTAGGAGACCTGCAGTAACATGGGAATTGAATAAGAAGTAAGATCTAACGCAGATGTTATTGCTTTCAAGAACAGGGATGTTTTACAAAAACTAGCAACAATTTGCCCAAACGTGTGATCTTGGTCTGATCCAAAATTTGTTCTTCATTTGGTAAGATCTAAGATTTTACTTCAGTAAGAGTTGTGGTTCAGATACGTGCCTTGAATGGGAACAGAGAGCATTCTGACAGGTGCTTTTTATGAATGTAAATCTACTTAAGATAATTTCACTCTTTGAAAGATAAATTCTGCAAGGCTTAAGTAAGGCAGAAATTAAGATCCTCAGTTATATTATTTTCTGCAATCCACATATTACACTTCCCATTCTGCTCAGTCAAGAGATTTTTTTTCTGTTTTAGGCATAAATGCATTTGTGTTTACTACACATATATGTATACCAATATGCTTTGAATAAAAAGCAGCTTAT
Organism: Donacobius atricapilla; assembly: GCA_013397315.1. Lineage (NCBI taxonomy): Eukaryota > Metazoa > Chordata > Aves > Passeriformes > Mimidae > Donacobius > Donacobius atricapilla. The sequence goes on along the minus strand of WBMY01010831.1, from coordinate 619,750 downwards.
CATTCTCTTCTCAGTGCAGGATTTGTAGACATGGATACAGAATCTAAAATAACCCAAAAGTCTTTTTTTCCCCCAGAAGATTGTGTGTTGCACAAAGGTATTTTTACTATACTCCACAGAAAGTCAGCAAACTACAAATCCTTATCTGGCTGCACGTAACACTGATATACTCACTTGTCTTTATCTGTCAAACATATTGGCAAGAATCTCTGTGTCAATATTTATTAATAAAATCAGCTCCTGTGGAGACCAGCTGGTCCAATTTCCCTCCTCTTTAGGCATCTGAATCATCCAAGCTGCTAATAAAGAAGACTTGACTCACTCCTCACTGTTCGATTTTGTTAAATAAATAAATGAATGTGCACGTCAAAAACATTGTAGAAGCCTCACTTTTCTCTTCTGCAATACCAATAATGCAAATTTATCTGTATGCTGTTTTTAAATAAAGGTAGGTCTTTGAGGTAGTTATTGACTTTGCTATTCTATTATTAACTTGAATATTACTCTACAGTACACAGGGTTTTATAAATATTTTCAACTTCTTTCTCTACCTCAACTGTGCCAGTTACCATCTCTCCCTCATCCTTATGGGCTCACCATCCCATGAGATTTTCTCTAACCTCTTATCTGCCTTCTTTACGTTGTCATAATTTCATGGGTGATTCCATTTTCCTCATCTTCTACTATTTTCTCATGAAGTTTGGGAATATGTGTATTTTGATGCTGAATTGCAAAACTGAAGGAATCTTATTTCTGTTTCATTCACCAAGATGAAAGATTTAGTGATAACCCTTTGCATTATTGCCTTACTTTTTCTTATCTCTTTTGTCTTTATTGTTTTCTCCTGGACTTTTAGATGTCTATAAATACCCTAAGTAACTGAAGAAGTTGCTATGTGTAGGTTAATGACCAGCTGAATAATTCTGGATATAGTGATGATCATTTAGACCCTCTCCTGAGTTTTTGAGGTTGCATTTAATTGATTTTCTAAGGTGCTGGAGAAATGGGGTATATTGATCCTCGTATGTGAGTCATGTAGGCTAGCAAATACAGTCCTTAAGTTCAATATCTGATGGCTATTGAAGTCCACCTTTATGCTTCATTCAAATTATCATCCTTTTCCATTTCTTTTTCCAACGTTTGCTATGGCTGCCCAAAAATGTTAAAAGGTTTGTCCTTGTATGTGGGTGCATATGGATGTTATTGTTAATATTCTCTTCAGGGTACTTTTGATACAAATATACCTGCTATCAGTATCTAACAGCTCATCTTTTACAAGAAAGGGCAAATGACAAAAGAATGAAAACTTTCCCCCTTTTCTTTACTGGCAGGCTTCAGAATAAATGTAAGGGTCATACATCTGTCATCTTTGGCTATTTTTCATCACTGGTCTGCAAATTGGCTTATTGTAATAGGATACTGATAGATTTAACTTTGCTCTTATTTATTACTGCTTTCATTTTAAATTCCTTTCTCTCTGTCAGGGTCCCCTATCCTTTAATGCTCATAGGAATAAATGTATGTTGCCTGTTTCACTGCACTGTGTTTTACCAGGTTTTCTGGTAGAAGTCAATGCTCAGTCTGGTTGTATGTTCATGAATACTGGCATCTGTGAGTGTGCTGGTACTTAAATTCCTAAATAAGATGACCTTCACAAAAGAAAAGAGATATTCAGTATACAAGGCAGTTTTTGGTCTGTTGCAAATACTAATATTATTATTTGGTCCCCAGTTATTGAGTGTAAAGGAATGTTTTACTCTTCCTTACTGTGCTACAGCCTTCCTTACTGTTTTTGGTTTGTTTTTTTTTTTTTTTTTTGCAGTGCCTGCCTGAGTTAACTTGAGGGAATCTGTCTGAATATTCATAATAGATTCACTTTTCAAAACCCTTGCTTTGAGACATAAGTCACCTGAATTATTAACCCAGAAGCACAAGTTAAATATAGATCTTTCAAAAAGGACATGCCTACGTATTCTTAGTTAACTTAATGAGGAAACAAATAATGAATTATAAGGAGCAACAAAAAAAATAGAAAAGTGTTATCATTCTGTTTCTATCCACCTGAGATATATGCACCTTTATCAGGTCCATATTTAGTGTGAGGAGAGACATGCACATCATTCTGTGCTCTTTCCCTCAGATAACTTGGTTTGCACAAATCTGATTCCTTTTGGGTTGTCTTTGGAGCTTCTGAAGAGCTTTGTGAAACTAAGCAAAATCCCAGACTTGCCTATTATGACTGAGACAGCGTAACATTGAAATGTTCTTTGGTATGAAGATTCATCATCCAAATGTAAATGTGACCATGAAAATTTTGGTGCTCAGTGGCGAAGTGCTAGGTACAGAGCTAACACCAAAGAGGCTTGCTATCAGAAGGTTGCTACAGCACTTAGCGTGTTCTAGACTCCAAATGTTGCAGGAAGAAACACAGATTCTGGAGTTAGCTCCAAGGGACAAGCATAATGTGATTATTTTACTGGAAGTTAAGAGGAGGCGTCTAAACTGTACTTGTTTACAACATCCCTGAGAATTTCCTGAAATGCAAGGGGTCATTGCTAGACCTAGATCAGCTCTACTCAACAGACTAGCCTGTCCTGGATCTTTCTTTGTTTACTCTGTGCATCACTGACAGGCAACGTGTCTGAAGAGATCAGGCTCTGTATCATATGCTTGGCATGCAGGTGGTTGGTTTAGCAGCCACATCAGCTTCCAGTTGATGCATGTGTTGCATGCAGATTCTCTGATATGTTTAGCAAATAAGTCCCAAAGACTATTCCCCTGAATGTGTTCAGATATAGTGATTCCCTCCTGGAAGGATTGCTTCTCATGGAGTCTCAACTATTTACCATGCACGTTGCTTTAAATGCCTGGCTACTTATTTACAGGAGATAAAGAGGTGGGTCTCAACTATTTACCATGCACACTGCTTTAAATGGCTAGCTACTTATTTACAGGAGATAAAGAGGTGGGTGAGTGTCTTTGAGATCTCCACTCTCCTGCCAAACTTGCCATAATCAGCCCATGGGTTACTTTGGGACATAAAAAAAGTGGAGACATGACACTCCACTCCTCCTTGGCAATCAGGGCTTTAAAAAGCATTGGTTCTCTGCAGAGAGCTCTGGAAGGAATGGAAACTCTTTTAGGCCACTTTTCTTCGAATACAAGAGCTGAAGTGTAGGAAACCAAGGAAGGAAGGCCAGAAACCAGATACCCCATTCCTGGCAGTCTTTACAGCCAGGTTGGATGGGGCCTTTACCAACCTGATCTAGTGAGTGGCATCTTTGCCCATGGCACTAGATGGTTTTAAAGGCCCCTTTCAACCCAAAATAATCTGTAGTTCTATGATCTGCACCAAGACAGATCATATTCAATGCTTTTTTTCAAAAGTGCAATCTGAGACATCTTTTCTTCTTTTTTCCCCCAGAGTCCTTCTGGACTGCAAACCTGGCTGCCAGCTCTTCATGGAATCTTGAGTGTTCCAGGCTTCTGGGCTGGCTGAACATCCGGCCAGATGTTCGCCAGATCCCACAGGGGACCTCCTTGGCACGTGATCCTTTGAGCCAGATTGGGAGGGATGTCCATGCTGGTTTGGGAGCTGGTGTGGAGCAGGGATCCTCTCCTGGATCCTGCAAAAATTATCAAGATCCTGTATGTGGAGAGAGAATTTCAAAACAATCCAGGAGTTCCTGTTTATGCTCACCCTTTGTCTGAGCCACAAGAGTATCCCAGACAAAGAAACAGAATTTTTCAGGATTCAGAGGCCTCTGGATCTTCACAAAATGCATAGTGGATGCTTTTTAATTTCAGCTGCAATTAATTGCATAATATTTATGTACATACACATTATTTATATGCATTATTTANATATATTGCATATATTTCTTTGTGTCTCATGTATACACTGACATACTCAAACTGTAGTTTTATGGAAAAACAGAATAGGAATGTCTGTATCATTTTTAATTGAGTATCTGAAAGAAGAGTCTTCAGTTTCTAATTAAGAAGTTAGAAGTTCACTTTGGCTTATTAATGGTTCCAGCTTCACTTACCTGACATTCCTTGCCTATGTCTCATCTTTAGCTTTATCAATGTTATTTTTAATAGGCTACATATGGTCTTTTTTTTTCCCACTTCAGCCAAAGGATAGCAAGATTAGGCTTTAACTACCTTTTCAAGAATTAAAGAAATCCCAGTTGCTTGCACTATATACCTTACTGTCAAGTTAAGAATTTTGGGGCAGCTGTAAGGGCCTGTACAAAAGATGATTTTATACCATAAAGATTTCTGATTTGATTTGTGTCAAAATGTGTTTGCAGAACCTGAGAAGAGGGTGATACACAGCAAAGCCTTTACAAGCTTTTGATTGCATTGAAACCAGCCTAATCGTGTAATTCAAGGAAGCACTGATAGATAAGAAACAGCTGTAGACCCTCACAACTAGGACAGATTTAGGGTGGACATTCCAGAATTGTAAAGCAGTATGAAAGGCACGGCATGTCGTCTGAGTGGGAGGTGAAGAGAGTAGTATAGAAAATATGGTTTGTAAAAGAAGGTAAATTCACTGTCACAAGCACATGCTGCAAGCCTTCAGAGCAGAGGTTCTGAATTTGATGTACAGGGCACTGGGGACCTGGGTAAGGTCTGAAGACAAAGATGGGAGGCTGAGTTTGATGCTGTATGGAAAAAAAGAGAAAGAATTCTTAGCATGAATCTCTGGAAAATGTATCACTTCACAGGACTAGCATAGTAAAATAAACTAACCTTCATCATAATCACAAGGCCTGGACTCATTTCAGAGGTGATTTTATGATAACATAAACAGGTTTCTGATAGTGTACAAGCTAGCTTGGATGGTGAAGTCCATATTGCAAATTACATTCGTTAATATTTGAATTATTCTTTTTAACCTGACACAGTCATATGGTGAAGTGCTTTGGATTTACCTTAAAAATCCCAAGACAACTTTGCATATTCATACCTGTCTAAAGAGCTTATGAATGACCATACATTGCATCTATTTTGTGTTGTAGGGTGACAAGGTATGGCCTCAGGAGTAGCAGTAGGTACTTTCTGACTTGGAACACCCAGACTTTTAAGGCAGACCCCCTTCATGTCTGTGTGATGCTGACACCAGGGTACAAGTGCTGTGGAGTGGAGACTGCAGGCTTCAGTTAAATGCAGTACAACTGAAGAAATGTGCTTGACCTGGCATACCCCATTTTTTCCCCCTTTTCAGAAGCTGCTGTCAGTATGGGGAATTGCAGACTTGTATTAACACAGTGAAATGGCTTTTCCATAAAATCAAAAGGCAAAGAAGGATCTCTCAGGGAGTGTGCAGTGTGCTTTCACATCAGGGCTATGAGTAGGTTACACGGAGAAAAAAAGCAGTAAATGAAAAGACTCGGTTGGCTAGCAGAGCCTCTCATTGATTAAATAATAGGATGAGAATAAAGATGTTTGTCCAAGGACTATTGTAGAAATGTTTTCCAGAGTTCAGAAGACCTCTTGCTCCTCTTTAAGAACCAATCGAAATATCTCTTGGGATTATTTAATTTGTGCCGACTTTGCCATAAGAATTTGTTATTTTTTCCAACCAGCATATCTCTTCCCTTCCTTTGCCTCCCTTGGCAAAGCACCAGAGACATGGGGTATGGTGACCATGACATACCAGACCAGAGGCATAGTGACCAGAGGCATTGGAGCCAGACAGAAGAGATGAAACTTAAAAACATAATTGTACAAGCTTCACATTTTAAAATACTCGATGAATTTTTTGCTGTAAAATGCTGCTGCACAAAAATGACTGATAAATTCAGAAACTATAGTCCAGAATTGACCAAATCTGCTACCACAGCTGCAAAATATGCAGTGCAACAGAATTCTGTCATTCTAACACATCCAGCTCAATGCACAACTCTCTATCTGAGAGATTTTCTTTGTCAGACCTTCCATCTGAGACAGGTGTAATGACTTTAGTGAACAATTAGAAATAAAAAGTTCCTGACCAGTGACGTTTCACATATGGTGAAAGATTTCCTTGTGGAGGACAGTTCTCCTGGAGTTAGGTCTGAGAAGCCAAAGAGCTTCAGTTAGGAGGTAGAGAAAGTGGGAGCTTTCAGCAGAGACTTTCCATTTCCACTTTGGTAGACAAGGAGAGAGAGATAGCAAACTGGAATGTGTTTGCAGAGGAAGTAACAGCTGAGATCAGCTGGGAATGCCTAGTGCTTGTGCAGATGGAAATAAAAACTGGGAGATAATATAGCTGGTAAAGAACTATCCTGCTGCTTAGAAGTTAGGATTTTTTTTTATTTTCATCTTTTGGAAAAGCAATCCTTTCTTTCTAAGAAATTGCAAGAACAAGGACACAGGAGCAAGGTCCCTGTATTCTTAAAAATGCCAGTTCATATGTCTTAGCTACAAGTTTTTTGTTTAAATCAATTGATAGGTTTGGGGTATGAGCAGAGATTTTCCCCAAGATTAGGCAAGTAGGTGTCATGGTATGTTTCTTTCTTATGAAACTAATTCTGTAAGTCGTGGTCTGACTTGTTCTCAGCTATCACATAGGAATATTTTACTTGTCAAAACACCCGTAAACACACTTCAATATGTCAAACACCACTCTCTTCCTATAACCTTATTCTCCACTCATCTGCTGCTGCTTAAGATTTTATGAAATGGTCTTGCAAGCAAAGAATATTTTATTTCAGTTTAATTGTTTTTAAGACTATCTCCAGTGTGGAGGGGACTGCTGTCTGCCAGGTGGTGGAATGCTTGGTACACTCACTCCCCTGAGGAGCTCTGAAGCTCGCTAGCTCCCCATGCCAGTCAGACTGCATTTCACTTCACTCTGCAGAGACCTGGCTGCAGCCCTGGACTCCTTAGCAAGGGGAATTGTTTGCTTTTAGATGGTATTCCTCAGGGAGTCCTGTTCCTAAGCTGAAAGGAGTAGAGCTGGCAAATCAAGGAGAGACATTGACGTAAACTTTCCAGGGACCCATCCTGCTCCCCTAAGCAGGTTGCTGCAGTAAATGCCATTTTTTGTCTCAGAGCACAGCAGGGGAACTGCTCCTACTTGAAAATCTATTCCTGGACCTTGATGGCACCCCATTAAGCAATATGGGAGACTAGGGAATAGAGTCATCATGGTTTTGGGGCCAACTAAGGAATAATGTCACTACAGCCACTGTGCTACTGCTGTTTTCCCTAATTGCCTACTGATTTAATAATGTTAATGGTCTTCTACCTAAAATAGGATTTACTGGAATTTAAATCAGTTTCTGCTCAAGATGTATAGGCTATGTTTTGGCCACTATACAGGAATTAATTGTGGTTGCCTTCAAATACATTCTTAAAAGGGTTGTTCAAATTTTGCTTTTACAGATGAATTGCACCCTCTCAGAATAATACAAGAAAGGGTACATCTAAAGCAACGTGTTTCAAAGTTAATGTTTTAAAAATGGAGGATAACAATTCCTTCAAAGCATTTGATAATTTTGGCTATCATTATGAAACATCCAGGCATTGTGAAAGAAGCAAGAGATATTCCTATGCCTTGATTGTACACCAAGGTGACACCAATTTCCCTGCTTTGTTTAACTTTCTGTTCGCAACAATTAGTCTGACAATATAAAGTTTCTCCACCAACTTGCAAAGCACATTAATAATGCATTTCAATCACAATATATACACTCAAAATATGTTTATAAATTAGTTCTGCATCAAAGTGTCAAGCCTCTTGCAATTACGTACAGAAAGCTACTAAATCCAAAATCCCAGTAGCACTGGTTTTCATCTCTATAGAAATTACTTTGCTATAGTACTGTACTGAAACAAAACATAAAATTTATTATGCAAAGTTAAAAACTATTTTAAATTAAGTTGTGTGTGAACTGAAACATCCTATGTTAAATTACTTTACTCTTCTTCACACCATATGTATATTTATTACCTTCACAATTTTCTGCTGGCTGAACTGATTTTTGGTGATGGAAAAAAATGCATTTGTTAAATTATGTTGAGAACCATCTCTGGATTTTAGAGTAAGGCAAATGATTCAACGTGACCCTTTGTGCTGTTTGCTTTCTGTTTCTTCTAGAGTCTTCACTTGACTGCTGTGAAACAGATGTCTAGTAGCATTTTGGTTGTCAATGTCAGCTGGTAGGCTCCTGCTCTGGTACTTTTCTGGCCTAATATTTCTCTCCACAAAGCTGTGACTGGCTACAGACTCTGGCTGCGGACAATGAGATGTGCTTCACTTTCATTTTGCTGTACTTGGCTGGATGTCCTGCAGGCCAGCCTGGCAGAGGGTCTCTGTAGGAAGCTCTAGCCAATTCCCCAAAACAAATACCCTCTGCCAGGGTCAAGACACCCTGGGAATGGAGATCACAGGGCCAAGGGGCTGTCAGGAGTGAGGTGACCCGTGGATGGTGTGAATGTTGGCTGGTCCAAGGACTTTGTGTTGATGTTAGTCACTACTATTACAGGTAACTCCATGGGGAGGTTTTGGATGTGAACAAGAGAGCTGATATCATCATATGTACAAGAGATTATTCGGGCTGGGTCCAAAACTATTTGGAGAACTACAGTGCAGGAGCTTTTCCGAAGCTACTGTGATTAATGAGCCCATTCCTGTCACCAAAAAAATAGCCACTGTTTTTTAGAAACTTGAAAACTAAAGCTTTCATTACTATAGCAACCAATTAATCTTGATCTAGAGAACACTGCAATTACTGCAAGAGTAGGATAAGAAGTGTAGATAAATATTTTATTTTAACTCTACTAGCAAATAAATAATTGCTGCACTTCACAAACTATAAAGGCATATAGCAAACCATTCAAAGATTTCTTAGTACTATATTTATATTTCAGTTCTATTGTAATATGCTATGTATTTTTTTCAACAAAAATTGTTTGGTCAATCACTTTATTATTTATATTATTGCAAGGGAATGAAAAAACCTCAGCCCTGTTGTGTATGGTCCATCACATAGCTACAAATGGTTAAATTATACAGGCAAGACTGCTTAGTATAACCCTCACAGTTTAGAGACCTTTTGTAGACAGCATTTCAATGTTAAAAATTATGATTGTAGCTCCTTCAGTTGAATATTACTGGAATTGCTGGTCTAGATCATAAAAATTTACTTAAAGATATGGTCATTGACCACAGGAAGAATGGATTTTTAACTGCAAGTCTAATCTCGTGAAAAAAATAAAGGAAACTGTTTTTTCTATGAGATTTTTAGATAGTATTGGTCCACAGCAGATGTTATCAAAAAGCTCAGTCCAGAGAGTTTTCAGAGAGGTCCTAGAAGCCTGTTAAAGATGGTTCCCATATTTGAATTTGGCAATTTCTCTCTCACTGGATTTATTGCTGTCTCCCTAAGAGTCAGCATTCTGCTCTTCCTCTCCCTATTGCATCCTTCCCCAGCCCTACACTGCCCCTTGGCAGTGCCATGCTCAGGGGATCATGTGCCTTGGATGCCCATCTGGCCCTTCTTTATCTTCCCCTTGTCTCCATGTTTGCCTGGTTGGCTGAATGTTGTTTTGCATTGCTCTGTCAGAAGAATACACTTTGTCCTTGCATGGATGTCTTTCTGATCATCACCGGTGTTTTGGGATCAGTTGCTTTCTAGATAAGATGCCTCCAGTGTGATACAACACCCCTTGTGTGCACTCGACTCCAGGGGATGTCATGTATTCACCTGCCTGATGCTCAGGATCCCATCCAAGAGAGACTGGTTTAGGTGGGACTGTTTGATGAGCACTGTCATAGGAAACTCAGGATCTTCTATGGTCATGAGAGAGAAAAGAATATGAGATTCAGGAGGTACAGGAGTGACTGGCAACAGGCTGACCTTTGTTGGGGCAATGCTGGATTTTGTTATGAGAAGGGGGACAGATGTGTGATGTGCATCTGTTTTGTCTGTACATATATGATATCTCAGTACTGCTGCTTCTTCTCTGAGATCTTCCTCTGGCTCTTTTCTCTCGCATCAAAATTCTTGGTTTTCCTTCCCAAAATCTGGAAATACTAGTGAATCTTGGTAGTGAGCACATGTAAACAAGAACCAAAAAAAACCCCCCAAAATTATAATGAACAGTATAAACCATATTACTGTTGCCGTTAAGTTTTTATCTTATTATTAAAGCTAACAACAACCTAAATCTGCTGTAATGAGGAATGGAAAGAAAGTATTTTTGGCATGAATATTCAAAGATATGCTTAGGTTTCTTAAATGAAGAACATGGTGACATTCTGAAGACCATCAGTGTTATGCAGAGCAGATGATGCCTGTGCATATATTCAGAGTAGAACTGTAACAATCTGATCTGCCATGTTTAAGAGATTTTTTAAAACCTTTCAAGAATCTGTAACATACAACCCCATAGAGATGGGAGGCAGGGTTTACCTGTGAAATTAAGATTTTGGCTTTTAACATGGTTTGTGGTTTAATACAGAAGTCTGATTCAATATTAATATCTTCTGCGTCCCTACTAAAAAAATTGATTTGTGTCTCCATGGTCTAACATCTTACAATGTCTAGACAAATTTTTATGATCTGATTAACTTTCTCTCATAGAACGGCTGAAATTTGATGTTTATACTGTATTACATTTAAGCAAATTGTAGCCTGTCATAACCCATCTGTATTTGCTTATCTGGTAGCTTCAATTTTTTATTTCTTCTAATAAAACCATTAGATTCTCTTTTTTATGTTTCTAGGTGACTAGGTGTTTTTGTCTGGGCTGAGGAGAGAAAGATGCCTCAGGGAATGTTGAGGAAATCTTGGAGCCTGAATAATTCTAAAGTCCTGAAGCAGGTGAAGGGAGGCTGGGCTGGCTCAGGTATCTAGCACGGTACAGCATGACCAGGAGGAAAAAAGGCCATGGGACCAGCTCTTCCCAATGTATGGGTTAACAGGATGGTAACTGGTGTGGTGCTGCTTGTAAGACTTGGGGAAAAGAATGAGGTGGAGCAGGTCAATAGTCCATGTCACTTCCTTGGAGCACCCATCAGCATTTCAGATTTCAATGTTCTGCTTGTCTCCTGTCTGCCAAAGGTTAGTTGGGAGTTTGCTGGACAAAGAAGATGACAGAAACAATTCAGCTTTATAACTCTTGCTGTGTAATTGAGGCTGGACACAGGAGTAGATGAGGTGAAAGACGTGGGCTTGGTCTGGATTCAATTCACTGGATGAAACTCTTTTCAGAATAAAACATGACTGGTTCTTTTTCTGTGCCTGCACTTGCCTTCTTGAAGATGCTGCTGTAAAACTGCAAACTGCAAAGTGAACCTCTTCCCTTGCACGATGGCACCCTGTTTGGTTTTGTGACACTAGGTATCTTAGGGGGTTTTTTTTCCCTATTCAGAGAGTGACTCTCAGGAGCCCACCTCTCCCCCAGTGGACTCCATTCTCATTTTCCTCCTGTCCCTTGGTATTGTCCATGGACAGAGGCATTTCCCAGAGGCCCACAGAGTGTCTGGTTTTTGTTGCATGCCCATGTCTTGGCAGCCACAGAACTCCCTACTGCTCTTGGGCATGCCCTCAGGGCACATGCCACAACCTTGCCCAGTTTGTAGACCTCTGCAGGGAGGTCCCCAGTTTCACTGACATAGTACAGTCAGCAGAGTCTTAATCACTCAAAGAAAACTTGCAAGAAAGATGCTTACCTTAGAATCTAAGTAGGTCCATTGCTCCTAGATGGAGTTGGGGATGCAGGAGGCACTGTCTGAGAAAGATGACTTCTGAGAAGGTATTTGGCTAATATTTGGTGTTCCAATGGTTGAGGCAGGTAATTGGAAAACAAGTGAAGAGATGGTCAACCGTGGTGAACACCAGAAGAAAGGAGTGTGTATGTAGCCTTCAAAATGAGAATTTCTACTCTGTATTACAATATTGAACTCAGAAATATCTTGGTAAAACTTCATGTCCCAGTGCAAATACCAGCAGCTTTATGAGAAAGCTCTCTTCTCTCTTGAATCCGGTTCAGTATTTCTCGGATGATTTAAGGAGGTGGTCAGTGCTCCAATAGTTGTGTGAACTTCTAATACTGTGAAAGTTTTCTGCAATGGCATCTGTTTTTAAACTGCATTTGTCATACATTTTACAGGAAAGCAGCATTCCATAAGTATCTGTCCCATTCAGACACATCTTTGGTGTTGTCAAGTTACTGGATTTGTCCAAATGGAAAACATTTAAGGAGGCTGTTTTTGAGAATGTTTTACGACTGACCTAACAATCTACGACTGCTCTTGCTACTGTAAGTGGGAGATCCTTGGCTAGAAGGGCTGGGGAGGGTGACACTGCCCCTTTTGATGGCAGATCAAGTACAGTTTCATAATTTCTCTAAACTTAAGTGTACAGATGAGAAGAGAGACTTACCTTCTTTGGCCTGGTTTATTCCAGCATTCACAGTCAAAGCATGACAGGATTCTTTCGGCATTGTCCTCTATAGACATAAAAGTAATGTGCACAACTACTCTTTGTTACTATTTTCTTCTTGAACTTCAGGTAGAATTTCATTTTATTAGAAACATCATACTAGTTATAATATCTTGATAGTTTTCTGCCCTGATCTGTGTCTCCAGGATTCTTGTCTGATCAAAATTCTGTACAACACAGCGTTCTTTTACCTGTGTGTTATTTATCACACGTGATGGAGTTCCTGTTCAGTTAGGTGCACTAGTTATGCCACTTAATAGATTGTAGCCATTCTTTTTTCCCCGCCCTAAGATAAGCTTTTACTTCTATCTTGTGCATGAAAAATCCTATGCTAGGTATTAGGGCTATGTGATGAGAACAGACTGTGATCATATGGACTTCGTTGTATTTTATGTGCGAAATACAGTCATTTTTCGAAATACATTAATATTCAACTCTTCAGAATTTGAAATTCTGGTAGTGTGACTGAGTGGCAAAACAGGGCAGCCAAAACTTCCTTCTTCCAAGTGTCTATTTTTTCACTAAGAGAGGCAAAAGGACTTAATACTTGTCTGTGTTTCTTTCAGATGAAGGCTTACATGATTGCCTTTTTAAAATTTTCTTGATATTCTTGAAAATGTGTTTCATATATTGAGTTTGTATGCTCTTCATTTTTCCCCAAACTGTGTTGGTTTCTCACTATTTTCCCGAAAACCATTACTAGAGCCAAAGCTAAAGTGGAAGAGGACAGACAAGTTATATATTAGCTGTTACAAAATAGTTGATTTGAAGAGAAAAGTGTCTGTATTTTATAAGGCATGATTAAATTTCTTGGGATTAATGTTCAGCCTGGGGCTTTTCAACCAGACTGATGAGAAGTCTGACTGAATGCCTTCAGTCTTCTTACAGGATAAAATAGCATCTCTAACAGATGTGATACAGGTCGTCTGGAGCCATCCTAATGTGCCACTGCAGATCACCTTCTGTGTTAAACAGAGATTAATTTTACTGCATTGTCCCCAACCCAAGATAAAGCTTTATTAAAAGAGAAAAAAAACCAATTGTAAGTAAGTTCCATATTTTAATAGACTGTTAGGTTTGGGAAGATGAATTAACCTTCCTTCCTTCCTTCCTTCTGAAGTTTCTGCTAATCTGATTCCAAACACTTCAATAGAACAAGCACTGAGAGAAGTTCTTGACTCCAAGCTGATTAGCAAGGAGTAGAATTTCAGGTATATGCAAAGGGACAATAAATACAAGCCTAAAATTCCCCTCTAGGTGAAGACCATTTTCCTACTAATTTAGTATTTTCCTGCTAATGAAGAACTAAGGGCTTTCTGCACATCCCATTTTTCAGCCTGCAAGTCTGATTACTCATAACAACTCCAAGAAACTGACAAACAAAGAAAACAGGGAATACCTGCGTTGTTTCCAATCAAGCCTTATTTTAGAGATTGTAAGGTTGTTTATAAACCTTGTTAAGGATATTCACAGAGGTGCACACTGTTAAACAACCAAGGTTATTTCCAGTGGCCCAAAGTTTTTTTCCTCCATAGACTGCCACAGTTGTCTGAAGACTTGAACACTGGGCCATAATAAGCTACTTAAACTTTGGTAACCCCTGGCTGTTAGTTCTCTGTGGTGGTCATTGGAGAAGCAATTCTTGCCTGCTTTGCCAATGGGTACAAATTATTTGCAGTTGCTGGAGTGGACAGGGAAATCAGTATGAAAGTTATGAACCAGAAGGAATATCTTGTATATTCAGCCTGAAAGGCAGCCTAGATATGTGCAAGTTGAATCTGTCCCACTCTGGGTACCATTCTTAACTTCCAAAAATATGAGTTTGTGCATCTTCTGATAGCCATCCTAGCTTATAAACTTTCTGTTATATGGATGGGGTTCTATGACTGTGCTGTCCAAATATGCCAAGACATTTTGCTGAAATTACAGACTGTTGGGATGATGAGTCATCTCTCTTTCTCATTCCTATGTGTCTTCCTTCTCTTGCATAAAAATTATGTGCACAATGTCCATGGTATGCCTTTTTGTCTAACATGCAATGTGAAATAACACCATATTTTTATTATGAGTAATTTATGTTGTGTAGCACATGCGCATAATGAGCTCTGTATTAGTTTTGACTTTCCAAAGTAGAGGCTTCTCCAGCTGAGCCCATAACTGACCTAATACAGTAGGATGTGTACTTTTGACAAAATATTACAGAATTTCAGAGTTGCAAAGACATTAGTACCTGGTGCACCAAGGATTATTTGGGCTTGAGTTCACTTAAATTCCCTTACTGAGGACATATCAAGGGAATTAACTGAATGGTAGGCAACTATCAATAAATATTAGTAGAAAAATGTAACAATGGTGGGAAGAATAAACAGAAGGCCCTTTTTATGAATATAAGTTTCTGAGGGAGAGAATACTTTTCAATAGAGAGCCAGCATTAAATTGACGCTGCTTCCAAAGTGAAAGACTTTATACACTAGATTAAATTACAGGTCTCAGCTTTAATTCACAGTTACAAATTTGTGCTAATATATTGGCATATGCATTCACAAAACCTAGACTTGCAGTGTTATAAAACTTTCTCAGTTTGCTTTAATTAGAAAATATAGGGGGAAGACTCTGTTCTGCCTGAAGTTGTAGGTCTTCTCTCCAAAGCAGTATCTCTCAATATTCAAGGTCTCTCAAGCAGGTATTAGATCTCATTTGGCCATGCTGTTTACAGTAGACTTCTACCTGTTCCTCATGACCATGCTTTGCTGAACTTGCTATGCCCGGGCAGCAGGTCCCTATATTAAATCATAGCTGATGATGCACAGAACCCCTAACCTTGGGGTCAGAGGAATGTAGCAATTTTCTTGTTTGTTATTTGGACTTTCTGGCCCAAGTCCTTTCTGATGACTTATTGAAGTCTGAGGAACATAGACTCTAGAGCAAACCACATGGACTAGGATTTATGTGGATCTCAGATATAGAGATAAATGACTGAGCCTGGAGCTGAACTTAAGTCAAGACTACCTGGGTGAGGATGCAGTGACTGAATTACCTGAACACTGGGGGATTACTATGGATGTTTTACCTATGTTAGACTTGGTGAGGAGAAAGTAAATACTTACCCTTAAAGGCAAAGTTATTCCAGAATACAAAAGCAGGGTAATGTCAAAGCTAATGCAGGGAAATGTCAAATCTAATACAGGGAATACTGGTGAAAGTCCAACTCCAGAGCAGGAAAAACTCAGCAGACAGACGCTGCAGTTCCAAGAATGGCTGAGGAAAGCATCAGAAATATTTTTAAAGATGGGCCACAGAAATCAATGGTTTGTTCTTGTGCCTTATTAGGGGACCGAGGTTTGATATAAATTACTTTTTACTGACTTTACAACAGAGCAAATCTGTTGTGAAGTTGAACATAGCCACTGCATACAGATAAAAGGTAAAAATAAATGGAGAGGGTAGCAAGTGTTTTGGGGTGTTAGGCATCATTAAAATTAAAGGTGTTTGTTGGTTTTATGCTTAACACTCATGCGTGTCCTGTGCTTGTCATCTTTCCACAGAGGTCTCAGGGATATCTGATATGGTTCTGCCTTGTGTCAAGCAAAAGGTACAGCTCTCTGAAAGCTGATTTGTGCATAAGATACCAAATGTGCTGGGAAGGGGATGTGTTTACTCTACTGTGGTCAGCTTTCTGTTCACAATGGGGGGCACTAATGCAGGGGAAGTTCAAGGCTCCATCTTCTACAGAGCCGTGCTGTATCCTGACTATCCCTGACCAGAATATGTGAATAAGAGATCCTGTAATACACCATGGCTCAAGAATTCCCTTTAAAATTCCCTTCTTTTCCTGGACCTTGGTTTAAATTTATATCAGAAGAGAGCTGTAGAGGAATCCATGATCATGGGGGCAAGTGTGAGAGACTAAAATGGTTAATGGCTTAAGCATTGTTGAAGTCATCGAAGGATTTTTGCCCACTGTAGTAAACTGCAAACAAACAGGAGCTCATCTTTGACCATCGAAGCCCACCCCTCACCAAATATGCCTACTAAGTGGAATTTGGACTGTGACAGGAACTTAAGATAATGAAAGGGGATACTACTGTTCAGTCATCGCAGGTCCAGGAAGGAGAATGCCCTGTGTCTCAAACAAGGTTTTAGTCCTAAAAATATTTCTAGAAAACTATGAGGTTAACAGTCAGGAACAGTCAAAAACCACTATATTAGAGGGGATTAGAAAGGAACATAGCAAAGCAGTTATGCCACTGTGTAAATTGATGGTTAGCTCTTATCTGAAATGCTATGTTATGTTTCCTTTCTTCCATTTCAGAATGGTTGGTACCAATGGAAAAGTTATAAAGGTAGACCACAAGAGTGATGGAAGTATGGACTATATTCTGTACAAGGAATGCCCAAACTGACTGGGAAGAACTATTGAGAGGGATGAGATACTACAAAAGTCTCTGAAATCATGCCTAGCATTGAAGAAATAGTCCTTTGGCATCTGTTTAGTACAAAAATGAAAGGTACTAAGATAAATTAGTCGGTGGTATGCTCAGTATAAATGAGAGTCCTTGGTCTGGTTCTTCCCATATAGACAGGTGGCAGACACATGGCCACCTTAGAACTTTAGGGAGTTCAAATGGCAACTGAACAATACTCACAGAGAACCCATGACAGTCATTAAACACATTCATCCTCTCTGGGGTCAGTAAAATCCTTATTCTTCAAACTGCTGGAAGGGAAATATTTGGAAAGTACAATGATACATGTTTTTCTCATTGAGTGTTGGCAACTGGCAGTGATAGGGTAGAGATTCAGATAGCCCCTTGTTCTGGCCAATAGGGCCATCCTGATACCAGCTTTTTGAAAAGGTGGGCTTGTGAAAAGAGGACAGAGAGGACCTGGTCCATCAGGGTGCAGGACAAGCCACCAAAAAGAAAACTGGCCTCCTGGCTTGGAGAAATGGCTTCCTTGAAGAATCACCAGAGGCCCTTTGGACATCCAGTGTAGGAAGATTAATTGGGAATGAAAATGGCAAGATAGATCCCATTTTTCCAGACAATAATGATACATTAAAAAATTAAAGTAAAACAAAGCAAGCTGCCACAAAAGATCTCCTTTAACTAGCCTCTTCCTTCTCTTTATGAGAGTATACAGAAGAAACAAAAAGGAACTGTTAGGGTAGCAAAATAGAAGCATCTACTTCATAAGCGCTGGTGCAAAGAACAAACTGTTTTGTGAATATTAGGCCATTTATCATTACAAATGCTGTGAAAAGGGCCCAGAGCACACATAAGAAAGCTCCCTCCTATCCTGCACAGTACTGCAGCTGCACACACTCCCCAGATGAGCTACTTGCAGTAAGGAAAATAACAATATTGTGTTGTCTTTAATAACTGGGATTTTTGCAGTCAATGAAAGCAACTGGGGGAAAAATTGCTAAGAAAAGTGGGCAGACCAAGGCAGAAGGATAAGCTATTTTAGTCTATTTTCATAATATACCTTATAATGTGTATAAGTGGTTACCTGGGTCTCACAGACTGTTGGTCCATTGAACTCCTGTTGTGCTTTCACACGGGAGAGTGGAAGTGGTATGTGTATAACTTGACATGACATGTGAGCCTGCTACTTCTAAATGAACTGCACGTGTTTGTACTTAAATTAATTGGAAGTCTTTAGGCAGAAAGAGTGATCTGGAGATATCTGGTCCAACTCACCTGGTCAGGCAGGGTCACCTAGATCAAGTTGCCAGAGCTTGTCTCCAGTCACAGTTTGAACCTCTTCAAGGATGACAACTCCACAACCTCTTTGAGTAACCTGTCTGATCACACTTACAGTAAAAAGTGTTTTCTTTTGTTCAGAACATACACAGATTGCAGATCCTGGAGTCATGTCACAGATTTCTCTGTGTTTTGTGTGTGTTTTGCTGCAGTGCCTTTGTTTTGTATCCAGTTGCATAGATGTTTCAAATACAAACACTTATGACTGAGCTATATTTAGCTTTTGCATGTGTCCTCCTGTTGTAAGTCATCAGGTAACTGTTCTGCTAATAGATAGGATAGGGAACAGATAGTAGAAGAAAAGGTTCTCTGAGGTTTTGTGCACAGTATGTAACTTACCATCTCATTTCCAAGCTTCTCTTGTATCATTCATTTGCCTGGAGATTGTTACATATATATGATCTCAGTTCCACGTTTCTTTGCCCCCTTAAAGTTTCGAGTTAGTAAATCATGCTTAGTTTTGGTTTCCCTCCCTTTTGAAAATAATGTACAGACAAGTGATGGCTGTGTCAGGATTGAGTAGCAATAAAAATGATGATCCTGCTTGCTTGGTTTTCTGTGTTGGCTTGAAAAATTCAGCTGTAGTGTGCTGGTTTTGTTTCTGATACTGTCAGCTCACTACAGGCAGGTAGCCAAGGAGCTCTATTTCTAAGAAAAGCCAGGTCAAATTCAAGCAGGAAGTAGGGTAATAATTATTTCTTCAAATGACTGGGACTCGTAATTTTTTCAGCCAACTTTCTGAACTCCCACGTCAGCACCATTGGTCTTGGAACAACAATGCACTTTTTTCTTGAGTCATTCTATACAGGCAAAATTTAAAGCATTTAGCTGTACTTCATTTATTTTAGTGGACTCAGTGCCTCACATATTTCTCAAAAGCTGCAAGTACCCTGTTTTCAAATATTCTGATGAAAATATGAAAATGAATTGTAGGATTTGAAAGGGTGGTGCAAATTTCATGAAGGATATGACAGCTCTTTGCTTGTTTGTGGTGTCACAAAATGGAAAGGGTGCATCAAAGAGGTTTCCTACATAAGTAAAAGAGAACTAGATATACTGCAAAGCAGTAGTTTAGTACAAGTGCCCAGGATATTCTACCTTTTGCTTTTGATATCTAGACAAGCAAGCAGAACCATCAGGTCTGACAGGCACCAATGCTGAACACTGTGTGAACTGAATATTTTAATACAGTCATGGATGAATGAGGACAGGAATGGTCCATCATTTCCAAAGTTTCTTATAAACCTTGTGAAATTTATTTCTATCATCTCTGATCACAAACTTCAGTGCAGGTTCCTCCCAAAGCAGTTGAGGAGGTGTGCAAGGGGGAAGGGGAAAACACAGTCCTGTTCACTGGACTAGGCTGATTCAAGAACTGCAGGTGATATATGCTGCATGTGAGCCTCTAATGTCACTAAAGGAAGTAAGCATTAGAGGCATCAGGAAGAGCCAAACCCCCAGCTTCAACCAAATCAGCTGAAAAGATTACTTGCATGCCAGCCCTGATGGCAAATGGGTAACATTTGCTGCATTCTTGGCTGGACAGAGGCAGAACCCCAGGTCACATAAAGAAGAGTCATTGCATCCAGGTCCCAGCTGCTTCTACAAGACAATTCAGGAACATCTGAAAGAACATGTGGCCTTATTGCTCCTTTTACCATTGTCCTTCCACCCCATAGAAGGACAGTTTCTCTGGTGGATCTCCTGATGCTGTATGCTGTCTGGGGAGAAGGATCACTCAGCTATTCTCCTTCAGCACAAAGCAGTCTTTCTGTCTTTGGATGAACTTTTGGATGAAAGTTTCCATCTCCAGGTGCATAGGAACCCTGATGTTTTGTGAGATGTTATTTCCTGAGAACTCCAGTAAATTCTCTGTATTTTGTGATTTAAACATGTTCCATACCTAAGATTTGAAGGTGGGAAATGTCTTCTTCTGGCAATAGTCCTAGTTACAATGTAAGCCCCATTTTTCTTTGGAACAAGTATGCAGGCCAGACCTCGTGCATTCTAGCTCCAAATATGTTAGTGATTCTGTTTATCATTTGTTTCTTGGCTCCCAGCAAACAGTTCGGGGAAATTGTTTACACTGCCTGAGGGCAGAGAGGGAAATGGGTGATTTAGTCAGGAGCTGTAGGCCAAGGAATGACAAGGAGGGAGACGTTAGTGTTCCTAGTGTCTACTATATAGCATAAAACTGAAGGTTACTTCATTTCTGGTGGTAGAGGAGAAGTGAAGACTATTTCAGTGGAAGAAAATGTAAGAAGTTTAGTGTGAAACTATCTGCACTTGTGTGAAATTATCTTCAGTAACAAACCATTATGTGTTTGGTATTATTAATATGAAATTTTAATTAAAATCTTCTAAGTCATAACTGTAAATAGTCTAGAATAGTGTAGAAACTCCAGGTGCCTTTCCAGCTCCAGGAACCTGGGCTGGAGGTGCTCATGCAGAACTGGAAGATGACCAGGAATACAGGTAGGGGAATTAAAACATTAGTTAGTGCTTGTCTGCAAAGTTATTTGGATGATGGATGGTTCTGCCTCCCATTACTGTGGCAGCTATCAACCCTTATAACAAAGCATTTGGATGGCAGTGAATCTCTTGAAATTGACGGAAAGCAGAAACCCATGTAAGAATTTAGGGCAAGGCAAGCATTGGCTTTGCTATATTTATTCATTCAGAAAGAGATTTCTACAAACAAGAAACATATTTCATCTTTGCTCTCCTCTACCTAAAGTACCAGCAAATATTTCTTTTTTCCACAGTACAGGAGGATGAAATTAACTTCAATTTAAATATCACTGGCTTGAAGAATTTCAGTTTATTTTAATGCTGAGAGGCTATCATAACACAACTTAAAAAGCAAGAGAAGGACATAAGATGTTGTGTTCTTGGAATAAGTATTTTCCCTCTGGGTCTGGCAGAGTTTCCCCCTGTGAGCTGAGTACTGCACACATTTCCATGATCAATGTGTCAAACAGAAGAGAAGCGAAAGTAAGTGTGTGTTGTAAGCACGTGCACTTGACCTCCACCTGCCGTTCTAAAGTATTCTTTCTTTCCTGTCTTCCTTGCATTTTCATAGGGTCTGAAAGGATGTTCTCGACTAAGGCGATGCTTTCCACTGCCATTGCTGCTGTAGTACCACACTGTACATACACAGTGCTCTAGCACTGAGTTACAGAGCAGAGCTCACAGTCACTAAGTTGTTTTAAGCCCTTTGCAACTTTGAAAGGGGAAAAGGTGATGAGAAATTCAAGGTAACACTTTTTCATAGGTGAAGACAAGTCAGCTAGAGCCAGCAGAATGACTGTGGAGGCCCATATGCGGGTGATCAGTGCAGGGAACTGCAGAGAGGAGGTCAAACCAGCCAGGTGATGGAGTAGAGGCTGATTCTGTCCCAGATAAACTCAGTTGCCTGCAAGAGGGCCAGGTCTATAACAATATCAGTAACCAGAGGGACCCTGATGGTGATTTCTGACCATATGACCAAAATGCAAGCTTAGCCTGTGTCTGTATACTGAAAATTGCCGCCTGTAAACCGAGGTAGCTGCATCCAAATTATGTGTCTACTTGAAGTGACCCTGGCAAGAGTCCTAAACACTTCTGAACCCAGGCCACTCACACATTGAAATTGGTCCTGCATCCTTCATGGTCTCAGTGGAATAGAGTTTTGGGCAGCTGGACAGACACTGGGGTACAGGCATGTCTTGGTCGCTGCTAATGCCCTAACAATCTGTGGAAGCACCTCATAGCAGAAGCATCATTAATGTCTTCCAGGCCCTGTGCACCTACTCTGACCTCGCTTTCCCCCTTCTCTCAGCAACAGACACCATCAAGTAGTACATGAAGCCATCTGTTGCCATCACAGCCCTAGCAAACACTACAACAGCAGCCACAATATCCTTATGCCTTACCCTATGAAGAGTCAGGAAACAGATCTGTTTTCTCTCCCTTTGTCTGTGTTCCTGACACGTGTAACCTCAACCCCTCCTTACATTGCTGTCTCTTATTTATGCTGTATTTTTGACAAGCATTTTCTTGCTGCCTGCCTCCATCCCTACTTTTCCATTAGATACTTCACTTTTCACTCCCCACCTGTTTCCAGCAATTCATCGCCACTACTATTTGGTCTCTTCACACATCTTCTGCAATGCCTCTCTGAACTACATAACAAAAGCAAATTCACAAAATATTTCCTGTCCCCTCTGTGCAAGACAAGATTTGCTTGGGCTGTTATTGCCAACTTGCTGAGTTATTTAGTGCCTATATGGATCCCAGGATCCTTAAGGTTCTGCACCTCTGGCATTGCTTCATTGTACTCCCTGATTACTATTGCAGCCTCCTCCGCAGCTTGTCCTGCCTCAGAGGCTCTGCCACAGCAATCAATAATTTTGAGTGGCCTCTGGAAAAAAGTTTCAACTTGAATTGTTCAGGGCAACCCACTTCTGAGTCTCATCTTCCCTAGACTGTGAACCTGCCACATCATCCAGAGGGTACCACATCTTGCTTCTGGATGATGAACAGCAGGTAGACAATCCCTCTCTGGAATGGTAGGGCTTCAGAAGTTCCACAAAGTCCAGGTAAAGCTGGCTCTGACCCCCAGTAGCTTTGGAGGATGGCTAGGGCTTAGAATATCACCTGCCTCACCTGAAGAAGGGATGCTAAGCAACCTCCTGCTTTTGGGGTAACCCTGAGCAAAGTGGGGGTGCCTGATGGAGTCATGCTTGTTGGGAGATCAATGCATCCATCTGAGTTTGTTCCTCTATGCTCCATGAGGACAGCATCTTGTAGGAGTATCTGATCACTCTTTGAAATACTCCAGCAGGTGTTATTTCATCTGCTGTATTTACTGTAGGAGACTTCATAAAGCTGCAGTGCAACTCCTGCCAGCGGGATCCCTATCACAGGACTCAGGGTATATTTACTTACTCCATAATCTTTCCTCTTCTGAGGAGATGGCAGGAAATCATTACAAATTAGTTAGGCAATAAGAAGAGAAGTTGTTGTGAGCCAGGGCAGTTCTTTAAGGTAGAAAATTATTCCATTCAGTGAAGTTAGTCATTCATATTTTAATCTTTTTGACTGAAAAATACTGTCATGTTCAATGTAATATTAAGTGTACTAAAATCACTCATCAAAAAAGAATGTTAATTTTCAATTATGTTTTCTCCTGCAAGTGATGTTAAGTTTTTGACAGGAAAATTAAAAATTTGAGGGGCTTAAATTAAAGGACTTCCCATGAAATCCTGAAAAATTAGGAGTGAATACTTCCTTAAAGTACTTTCAACAAACAAAAGCAAATAAGCAAAACCCCAAGACAACCAAACTTTCTGGCATAAAACTTTGGTGGTTGTACCAGAGGCCATATTGGTAGGCAAAGGTAAAAAGATTTGTTAGAACACCTGATACAAATGATTAATAGTGATTATCACGTACAAATCTTACCCCTCCTCTGTGTGAAGAAAAGCAACGCAGAGACCCCAGGCAGGTGCTGAGGAGAGCCGTTTTATTGCAAAAACCAGGCCTTTTTACGTTGTTAGCCCATTATCAGCTACATAGTTTTAAATCATAAGAAAAATAATTCAACCAACCACCGTACACCATGATGTGAACACACAGTGGATACATAACTTGTTTTTCTATCTCTAATTCAGCTGAGCCACTTTCCCATAGTCCTTTTCTACTTAGCCAAAGTAACAGGCCTGAGCCATGATTTTACAAGGCCTTCATTTTGCAAGGTTTTTCCTATATGCAACACTCCTCTATCCTTTGACCATTACAGCCAAAACCTCTGATATTTCTTCATTATGGGCTATGTCATCTCAATGGAATTTGATCTTTCCTCATTTCTTCTATTCTCTTTGCTTCCCTCTTTCCTGTTTCTTGTCTCTTCTCCTGCTTTTACTCTGCTGCAGCATAGCTTCTTCCCTCCCTAAAATGGATTTCAAAAGAAACAGCTTGTTTTCCCTTAGTAAAAGAGTTATATGCAAGTTTATTGCCCCTTGAAGTCATAAATGGGTTCCAGATTTGGAATCTCTGAGGAGAAATTCACCTCTCTGAGATCCACTGTTACATACTGTCTCCAGATTTAGTTTATAAAATAGCTCCTGTGCCTGAATAGGATATATTCTCGTACCTACAAAATCTATGTGTTTTTTTATTTTTAAATCAAAGCTTGAATTCTGCAAAATGCACAGTACAAGCAGGACAGATTTCACTTACTTATATAAATGACATTTGAGTTAATGCATTAGACACAAGAAAAGAATTGTGACACTGTACTTGTAAATTTGTCCCAGTCCCCAAAACATTAGGCATGTGGCATTCTGGCAAACAGTCCACATCTCTAAGCAATTTTATCTCTAAAAAAGTGTTTCATCTCTACGGTGCTTCTTACCTACTGCATGGTGTTGACCTAGAAAATAAAGAGCAGTTATGTAGAGGCTGGGTACCAGAACTCCTGACTTGGGAAAGCATCCCTGTTCTACAGCAGCATTTAGACACCTGCCCCACTGCTGTCTTTATTCAGTGCACAAATGATAAACAAGAGATAACAATTCAAAATTCTTGGTCTACTCTAGGTATTCTTCTGCCAAGTGCAGGAGGCCTCTTCTGTGGCATCTGCAATGCACATGAAGTTGCTCCAAGTCTTTGTATAGTGGATTTTTTTTGTTGTTACAAAACCCAGAAAGATAAGAAATCTATGAAAATGAAGCAAAAGGGAAATGCTGTATGCATTTCTTTTAATGGTTATAAACATTTATTAATTTTGTTTGAGGAAATTCATTTCCTTGAGTTATCATAAAAAACATTTGGATTTGATCACAGTATCATAAGGAAATCTGCAATGTTCCTTAGCAGACATTAGATTAGACAGCATATACATGGGACAGCTCAGCCTGCCTAGCTTTGTGTCTTGTGCAATCACCTGTTACACCAAGGCTCTTTCTGTATCCAATGCATTTAGGAAGAAATTCAGTTCACATTCTTGGAAGTGAAACAAAACCACTGAGACTTTAGGTTGTACTAAATCCCATTCTGTTTCTTCCTATTACCCTGTCTACCTGCTTGTTTCACAGTACTGTGCAATGTGCACAACAGCTCCTTGGCAATTGTCTCATCATTTGGTTCTAGAAAGTCTAAAGAGGTCTGTATAGTCCAACATAACTTTTATCTAGGTTTGCTCCTACAACAGAAGAAATATTTCACTCTGCAGATAAACTAAGTCTTTTCAGAAAAAAGCTTTTGCTGCTAAGTGAACCTGGTAATGGGAGAGAGAATTTTCCTCTTCATGCAGAGCAATCAGGCAACATTTTTGCACCATGCACTTTAAAATCAAAGTTCTTCCATATTGATGAACTAAAAGCTGTGAACATAAAAGTGCATAATGATGCTGCGGAAGCACATGTTGCTTAATTAATCTACAGGCCAATACTAATTTGGCTCTCTGTCTACAGCACATCTACAGCACAACCATGGAAGCTAAAATTTGTGAAACCTTACTGCAGCCCTTACTGCACTTTCTGAATTTATCTGGAGTTCTTCCCTGCTGATTTTAATAGGAGCTTTATTAAGGTTGTCAGGCAGGTAAGAATGTTTTAATGTACAGCAGAGTAATTCTAGTCAAGCACATACATCTTCACCGTCCAGAGAAGCAAGGAAGAGCAGACCAAATCGTAATGACTCCTCTGAATACCTGTTCAGGCACATCTGTCAATTTGTTAGATATTATCAGTATTCTCCAAAGCACCTATGGAAGCAGTCACTCCAAAAGACACATTGAAAAATGTATTCTTCACCAAACTAAGAGTTGCCAAGAATTTCTCCTGAGGCTAGTTCATGTCAGCTTTCAAGATATAAATTTGTTATTGGGCATTGGTACTCATATTTATCAAGTGGCATTTTTTACATCACACTGCAGCTGTTAAAGGGAGTTCTTTAACCTAAAAGCTGTACTTTGTTTAGGCAAACTCATCTACAAAGTTGCAGTCTAACTGATGCCTCTGAGCTGAAGAAATAGTGCCATCTTAGGTGTCTGGCTCATCTTGATGCTCTGTAGTCATCCTGTCTTCTTTTCCTGCATTCTGTGTAGAAATCTGTTGAGTAAAAATGAGAAGTTGTTAGCTCTGGAGTCTCTATAACTTTTCTGCTCACAATATTTTGGGATTGGAAAGCTTATATTGATCCTTCTTCTAGTGAGTGGGCCAGAGCAGACTTCTGTACGATCTTCTGATTCCTGTTGGAAAGGTATTTTCTATTTCTGTAACTTGGAAATGTTTGTAATGCACAGGGTGAAGTAGCAGAAAGGGAGGCTGTATTAGTAGGGGACTACACTAAGTCATAATCCAGCAGCAGCTCTATTCCTACAAGGGCTGAAGACTGAAATTGAAAATGGCACTTTCAGGAACTGAAAAGGGCCGTTCATCTCATCTACTCATCTTAATAAGTTTGAGAAATTAATAAATAACATTAGTACAAATCAACATGAGTATTACCCAGAAATACATTATCAAAAATAGTACCTCATTTAATAGAGAGTTTAACTACTTTTCTAGCAATAGGTGTGCTCTGTGGCAACTGCAGAGATATGCTTGGCCCCCAAATAACAGACTAAGCTTCCTGGGGAAGATCGGGTCATCTCTCTTTAACTGAATCTCCTCTCATACTGGTGTTGGTGGTGGTGGCAATGACAGTGACAGAAACAGAAGGATGTTGCCTTGCTCAAAACAGGGACAAGCATTTCCGGGAACTCACTTGAGATAATACGATAAAGAGACCCATACTCTTGAAGGTGAAAGAATTTAGAGAAAATCACTGTTCTTACAAGTCAGGGCATAGGTGTTACACATGTATTATAAGGCTTTCTTGCTGCATGGTAGACAGGGGACTGGAAGGACTGAAATGCATCAACAGCAATTTAAACACGAAGTCCGTAATGTCGATGAACTTATTTTCATGCAGTGTACCCAATTTATTCAAGGTCTGAACTACCTAAGAATTTAAGCACAAATGTGACTTTGGATCACGTATTTTACTGCCATTCCTGTGGCTGTAATGTCATTAAATTAACTAGTGCAATGTTTGAAGGTTTGTTCTGGACGTTGCTGTTGTATTTGTACATGTACTACATCATTACTTATACATGCTCCCTAGTAATTCACATGGCTTTCGTAGATGAAAATATGCCACACAGTGTTTTCCATACCAGTTAGAAAAGATTCAAAGAAAATCACAACCAGTATGAAACTGTGCCATTTACTTTTCAGTAAATGATGCAGGCATTCAGGAAAGACCACTGGAAGCAAATACTAATGGAAGCCTTCCATAAAAATCAGTTCTATGAAGATTTCATTTTTAGTTTTGGAGAAATGCAAGGAAAAGCTTTTTCTTCTTTCCTTTTGAAAAGGTTCATATATAAACACTCTTAGAAGTCTAAGAAAAACTCTATGTACTGGATTCCAGCTGTAGAATTCTGTTCCAATTTTTCTTCATTCCTCTGCTCTGTGATCTGGATCTAGCTACTCTACTGCAATCACCTTTATTCTTCCCTGTATAGCTGACAAAAAATTAAAATATAAAATCTATTTTCCCTAGTAAAAAAAGCCATTTCACACGGTTTACTAACCCTGCTATTGGCAAATCAAGCATACACAGTGCAATAGCAAAACTTACCCAGAAACCATTAAAAATGTTTATTCACTAGACATAAAATTGTATACTTTGGCTTATAGCTTGGCTATATCTCATGGAAATGCTTTTCCTCTCATGTCATGCTAGCCAGTTTCTTAGTACCTCCTATCCCCTAAAATTTATTGCTTTATTATCCTTCCCTATCTTAGAAGCGGACAGATTTTCCTCTGGTCATAAAAGGAACAAGTAAAATGTTAGATGATATAGAGCTGCTAAATACGATGATAATGCAAAGAGAGTCTGCTTAAAACTCCCAGGTAGAGAACTTGTTTGGAGTGAAAATTATAAACAATAGTAGATTAAAGTATAAAGCAAGAATACCTCAAGGGGCCTTGAAGCTGAAGTAATTATTATCACTGTGTTCTCCCTGTCTAAGTACTTGCCATGATACAATTTATGCAACAGCAACTTGGATACCTACACAAATATCAGATCATGTTTGATCTAGGGCTGCTATCAGTCTGCACCCACACATGTTTAAAAAGCCAAACAAACCCACAATGAAATCAGCAGCCAAGATAGTCAGTGCACCATCTAAATATAATTGATCATTCTCTCTTTTTCTCCTTTCTTCTGCTGGTCTTCTTCAACCCCCAAACCTACCCCATCAGTGTGTGAAATGAAGGTTGGGGTACCCGGGCATCTCTTGGCCATGCCTCAGACACAGAGCTGCTGTTTGGGTTCTCCTTTCACATGTTCACACGTTACCCAACAGGCAGCTCCAAAACCAGCCTCCCTCCCTGACCTGTGTTTCAGCTTTCTTTTCTCTGACTGTCAATATCTGATTCTTCTCTGCCTTCCTCAATACAACTATTTATTTTGTTTTCTCTCTGGAGATGCCTGAACAGATAAGAGCCCGTGCTGTCAGCAGTGTCAGCTTGTTGCTGATAGGGTCAGGAAACATTGTAAGAGAAGACACACTGGAAATGGGTAAGGAATATGCTCTTTGTTTCTTCTTCATGTTGAACACATTGCAGGCCACAGCTCAGGTAAAAGACAGCAATATATCTGCAGCCTTCAATATCCTTAAATTGGCATTCTAATAAAAAAGTATTTTGGTTCAAATATTTTCTTCCAAAGAGAATCGGGCTTTATATGTAGAGAACAGTCTCATGGAGGATAGTCCTGAAGAAACTGGAAAACTAATGTGTATAAGAATTCATAAGATTAACTGGCACTTGTACCTTCTCCAGCCTGATAAAAACTGGATCCTATTTCTCAGGAATGCAGTAGGGAAATAACTGTGATGATGGTACCCTGAACTACCAAGCTGGTGAGAATGCAGCTGCCACAATATTTTCAGTACGAATTATTTGAGGTGTTTTTCTTTTTGTAATGGTTGCATTAGTGTTCTGCATCAACCACCAATATTGCATATCAGCAGGCTCTTCAAACGACCACCATGAGAAAAATTACATACATACAGTTTCAAAATTCATTAATTTTAAACTGTTTTAGAACATGTTTCTGAGTAATAGCTACTAAAATGAATTTTGTCATTAACAGAAGCATTATTCCTTTTATTCCATAAATGTTAAGTGGCTTTGTCTTTCAATTAGAATTATGAAGCAGTAATGCTCCACCAATGTATCCTCGAAGACAATATGCTTTCAGTTCTACGCATAGTTCTAGGATAAATAAAGCAGTTTTGTGCAATGACTAGCTATTACACAAATTCACTACTTCCTAGAATCATTTGATAGTGCCATTGTCAGTTGCAGTTAAATCCCTCAGAAAAATTGTTATGCATAAATTTTCTGTATACCTTCCTACTACTTCAAATGCCTGAACAGTATCTTTATTAGTACTGTAATTCTTAAAGACAGTTGCGTCTCACTGTGTCAAATACTTTCTGAGAAAATATCACAGAAATAACCCTTAAACTTCATTTCAGTTTGTTTATACTGATTACTTTTGCCACCAAACTTTATGAAGCATTTTCCTTTGGCTTGGCTTAGTGTATGTTAACTAGGAGAGAATGTAAGAGTTGTTAACAAATTGCCCTTAGATAAATCAAAACTTGTAAAAGGCACAAGGAAGGTAGGTGTTTACACAGTGATAGAAACAGCAGGTGTACTGGCTTTGTGTGACAAAGTTTTGGTAAGGGGGACAAGAGGTACAGCCTCTGAGAAGCGGTGGTCCATCTGAGGAGGGGAGTAATAGGATGGCTTTGGTGGACACCTGAGATCTAGCCAGAATCAGCCCACCACAGTAGGTTACATATGGAATGAAATTCTAGACAGCAGTAAGTCAGAAACTGGTTCAAGGAAATAAGAACCTTTTACATCTCTGAAATGAGAGAACTGAGAGGTAAAACTACTGATTATATGCTTAAAGCAAGAACACTGAAGCAATCTGTAAAAGTGACAAATGCATATTAAGTCTCTTTCAGGTCTGGAAACTGAGATTACACAATTTCAACAGGTAGGCATAAAGTGAAGAAGCTCAGTTCTAAATTTTTCTTATTCTGCTAATGACTAAAATTGAATAGTTCTGTGGGTTTATGGATTAATGATTTTAATTCTCCAGATTTAATGAGAGATCTGTTGGCTAAGGCTCTAGTTAAACTGTCTCACACAGATTTTTATTGTGCCTTGGACATGTTGAAAATCTGATCAATGTGATTCTGTGGGGAAAGGCAGGAGCTTTCACCATGTTGTTTTGATATGTTCCTTCCACAAGGTTATAAACACACAAAGGCCAATTATACCTTCAAATGCCCCACTTCCTTCAATGCCTTGAAATCCAGACATGCTGTTAACATTTCTTCAGGGAAATGGTTGAACTCTGCATCCTGAAGGCCCTTATTGCTGTCAACCAGGTCAACAAAGAATGCAAGGAAAGAGGCAAAAGGAAAAGCGCAACATGCTGCTTCTTCTGGTGACATGTATCTGGACATGTCCCTCTGCAATACTGCCTGAATACCACAGTCAACCTCCATGCGCTGGTTTTGGCTGGGATAGAGTTAATTTTCTCCATAGTAGCTTGTATATGGTTATGCTTTGGATTCGTGCTGGAAATGTTGTTGGTAACATGTTTTTGTTACTGCTGAGCAGTGCTCACACAGAGTTGAGGCCTTTTCTGCTTCTCAGGACACCCCAGTGAGCAGACTGGGGGTGCATAAGGAGCTGGGTGGGGATACAGCAGGGACAGCTGTCCCCAGCTGACCCCAGGGGTATCCCACGCCATGTGATTTCATGATCAGCGTATGAGGCTGGGGAACGAAGGAGGAAGGGCTGGATGTTCAGAGTGATGACGTTCATCTTTCCAAGTCAGTGCTGTGTGTGATGGAGCTCTGCTATCCTGGAGATGCCCATGGGAAGTGGTGCACAAATTCCTTGTTTTGCTTTGCTTGTGTGCAAAGTTTTGCTTTACCTATTAAACTATATTTATCCCAACCCATGTGTTTTCCCTCCTGATTCTCTCCTCCCTCCCACTGGGGAGGACTGAGCAAGCAGCTGTTGGTGCTCAGTTGTTGACTGTGGTTAAATCACAACACGCCATCATGAAAAGAAATGCAGTATGACAGGCATGGCTAGACGTGACTTCCTGTGTATACAAATACCAGAATCTAATTATGCTTTCAGTTAACAAGCAAAGGAACACTTGGGGCATAACCTTAAAGCTCTTTTTTTCCTGGCCACTTATCAACATTTCCAAACACTGAACTGGGCTTTTGCAAACTGAATATTGAGAGATAATCTTGAATTTCTGTCTCCTAGGGATGCTTTCTTAATTTTGTTTTCCAGAGTAGGAGTTGGCCCTCAGTCTCTTGGTCTTGTACTAGAGCCTTTCCAGAATCCTAAATTCAGACTTGTAATCTATTTTGAAGGCAGTTTGCGTCAATTCTTCACTTGATTTTGCTCTGTTAGCCCAAAAGCTAGGCCAATAGAGGGCCAACAAGGCAATTTTTCAGGAGTCTGCTTTGCGTGCTCCTGTCTGCCTTCAGGAGGCATTTCCTTCAGAGGGATGGCAAATGAACGGTGTCTGCTTGCCTCCCTGGTAACCCTAGCTTTCAGTAGTCCCTCATTCAGCACTAGGCTTTTTCCCATGCTTGGTTCCCATAGCTGTGAATTTAAAGGTTGGGATCTGGAGCATCAAAGTCTTGTGGCTCTCTGGGAAGGCCTATCAAACTCATCCTTATTTACTAAATTATGTCAGTCAAAGGGAGCATTACAGATACTTTGAACTTGGAGACAGATTGCAGGAGACAGCTGTTCATATCTATGTAGATGTTTTATGTGCTTTTTAACAAGGCAGCTGAATCCTCTACAAATAAACAGGCCTCTTTTTTTAGCAGTGCTTTAACCCTTATCCTGCACGAGGAATTTATTTTAAAAGCTTGACTTTTTTTGCTTAATTTTTGCAACTCTGACTGCAAGAGCAACTCCTCACAAAACCTGGCAGACAACCACAGTTTGACTAAAATTCCAAACAACCGGTTTTCCTGAAGAAGATTATGCTGAAAGCCCTCCCATTTTTGGTTAAAAGTTATCTTGCTGAATACAAATCATCATCAATTTCCCAGGATTAAAATCTTGAGTCTTTGACTTACCCCAAGCATTTCTTTTGTCTGGAGGAAGACGGTAAGTCGGGAGGTGAAGTCACCACCAAAAGAGCAAGGAATGAATGGAAAACAACTGCATTTGGCAACACACCAGATCATGTTCCAGTTAGGTTTTTGAGTACTTTACAGAAGCCATTCAGTCTTCAATGAATTCAGCATTCAGAAAGATATCTGTCAACCTTTAAGCACTTTTACAGAAATCTGTATGGCAGCAGAGAACATGCTAGAAGTCCTTACCATTTTTTGGTTCTATGGGAAGCTGTGTTTTTAGTGAGAACAAATAAAGGTTTCTTGTAACAGCAGTCTCAATTTCCTTCTCCGAGGGTTCAGCTCCAACTTGAACTCCAGGTGAATCACAGGGCCAAAATGTTAATTTCCTCTATCAGCCTTCCCAGTGGCAATTTTTCTCTTTTGAAGGGTATTCTACAAGTACTGATTAATACAGCAATACTCCTAGGATTAACCAACCAAGACCAGACTAGAGGCTGATTAATCTAGTATAGAAACCTTAGGAGTTTTGAATTTGTCTGGAAGGTATTTTCTAACTACTAGATATAAATAAAATTCACTACTGGCTTACCTAAGTTTGTGGAAACAAAGGGATTTGCAACAGCATCTTTAGGTATGTTATCTATAAAAACATCAATTTTGACCAATTTGGGAAATGAAACAAATACATCAAGACAAGCCCTAGATTATTTCTGTTTGATGGAGTAGAACACAGTAAAAATTATGATCAGTGACATGCTTAACATTGTATGTAATCACTAGGTACAGCCTTGTGCAGCGATATTCAGGCAACTTCCCCGTCCTTTGCTCTGGAAACATTCTTATAAACACCATTCAGAGGAACAAAGAATAGGTTGGAAAAGGAGTATTTCTGAGTTGATGTGGGCTTGACAAAGTCTCAGTATCCTGAACTGATACAACCACTTTTATCATATTGTCTGACCACTAAAAATATGTCTGTCAAACCTAAATATCATCTCTTCTGTTAATGGATGACATACCCAGCAGTGAATAGAGCTTTATTATCCTCGCGTAGTTTGCACAGCAGAAAATCTGTTAGCAGGGTTTCCTGAGTAACACTGTTCATTTATGTAACATTCAACTCCTGTAAAGCATGTCAGAGAGACAGGCAAGGAACATGAAAGAAGCCTTGGTAGTGGTGCAGTGTTGTGAAATTTGTGATATGCAACTTTAATTTCCCCTCTCTGTCTGACCTGAAACCTGCAGTCACACTCACCAGTTTCCCAGGTCTAATACAATAAATAGGCACTAAGCTTTGAATAATGCACTGAACTGTTCATAAAAATCAGGTTTTGGAACAAAAGCATATTTAAAGATATAAGTTTGCTAGAAACTTAGGATAGACACATTTATTGTCTGTATTTCCAGGTTTTGGGAGGGTTTGCAGTTTTAATTGGAAAACTCACGTCAACTATTTGTATTGTAGGAGCAGGTGTCTTAAATTCCTGCCACTGATCCCCAAGTAAAAGAAGGGTAGTGACAGACTGGGATGGGTGCACATACCCTCTCAGGGGGTAAGAAGCCCAGAAAGCGGCAAAAAACCCGTGATAAAACCTTGTACAATGCTAACACGTTCTGAAGCCTACCATCTTGTATTTTAAATTTTAAAACTATTCTGGAGCCAAAAATTCTGGAAAAAATCTTTTTTTAATTAAAGAAGTAAGATTTAATCATTTGTTCTTCCCCATTTTTTCTTCTCCCTCTAAAATCACGTATTTTTTGTAACTGAATTTAACCGTAATCACCTATGAGGAGACCCAGAGAGTCTTATTAAAAACACAGTAAGACTGATATCTAACACCGTATTTCTTTGTTGTGATCTTATGTGTTTTTGTGTGGATGAAGGCAGGAGTTTCTAAATGAAGGGTCAAATTCAGGTTCCAGTGAAATCAGGATATAATCCACACTAGTGACAACGGGACCAAAATTTTCACCTAGTCCATTCATTCTACCAAGACCAGGAAAACTCTTCCTCTAAACCATGTTTAAAACAAGAATTTTAATGGCCCACTGCCAGAAACTCTCAAGTAAATGTGGAGATTTTGCTTGTTCTTGCAGAAACGTGCCTTAGAGCTATGCTAAGGCTTGGATGACATTTATTGTCTGAGATGAAGTCCTGAAACCTTCAGAAACATTAGGTTGCTTTGAAACTCTGTGCTATTTTTTTCTAATAATTTACTTTTCTGGGGTTGATCCCAGCACCACAGTGAAATACCAAAGGCCCAGGCGGACTGTCTCAGGACCAAAACCAGCACCTCTTAGGGACAAAGTCACTTTGCCTCGGCCAGAAGCCAGACCACGGTGTGCGGGCTGATGCTGACAGACCTCCATTTGCTCTGCATGATTACGGCAATTTTACTCGCAGTTACAAGCGCCGCTTTACCTGGCCGTGAGNCGGCGGCGGCAGCAGCCCCAGTCCCGAGGCGTGGTCGGGGTCGCCGAACGGCAGCCTGGGCGGCTGGGACCCCTTCGGGCGGGACGAGGAGCTGGCGAAGCTGGAGATCGCGGTGCTGGCCGTCACCTTCGCGGTGGCGGTGGTGGGGAACGGCAGCGTGCTGCTGGCCCTGCGGCGCACGCCGCGCAAGGCGTCCCGCATGCACCTCTTCATCCGCCACCTCAGCCTGGCCGACCTGGTGGTGGCCTTCTTCCAGGTGCTGCCCCAGCTCTGCTGGGAGGTGACCCACCGCTTCCACGGCCCCGACGGGCTCTGCCGCGTCGTCAAGCACCTGCAGGTCTTCGGCATGTTCGCCTCGGCGTACATGCTGGTGGCCATGACCGCCGACCGCTACATCGCCGTCTGCCACCCTCTGAAGACGCTGCAGCAGCCCACCAAGCGCTCGTACGGGATGATCGCGGCGGCCTGGGCGCTCAGCCTGCTGCTCAGCACCCCGCAGTACTTCATCTTCTCCCTCAGCGAAGTGGAGAGCGGCTCGCAGGTCTACGACTGCTGGGCGCACTTCATCATGCCCTGGGGGCCCCGCGCCTACATCACCTGGATCACCGGCGGCATCTTCATCGCGCCTGTCCTCATCCTCATCATCTGCTACGGCTTCATCTGCTACCGCATCTGGCGCAACGCCCGGGGCAAGACGCGCCGGGGGGAGGCGGCAGCAGCGGGTGGCGGGCGGAGGGCAGGTGATGATGGTGGCCCGCGACGGGGGCTGCTGCTCGCCCCTTGTGTCAGCAGCGTCAAAACCATCTCCCGCGCCAAGATCCGCACCGTCAAGATGACCTTCGTCATCGTCTCGGTGTACGTCGTTTGCTGGGCGCCCTTCTTCACCNCGGCGGCCCCGGGAGCGGCGGCGGCCGCGGCGCTCCGCTCGGCCCGTCCCTTCTCACCGCGGGCGGATGGAAACCGGAGCATTTGCTGCCGTAATTTGAACCGGCAACATTTTCGTCCGCTTGAAGCTGCCGATAAGAAAACTTTGGAAATGTTTAGTATTGTTGAGAAGCATGCACACACACGTCGAAGCAGTTACACCAAGAGACAACTTAGTACGTTTTCTTTCCTGTATCTGCTGTCTAATAATAGGGTTGAGCACGCCCTGAACCCTTCCTCTCAGCAAGGCAGTCGCCTCTGAGTAGCTCCATTAGTCAAGTCACCTTTTTTCATGAATCAGTGGGAATTTAGGCTTTGGAGATATCTGTCCCGCTGTTCAACACGGCTGAAAAAAAATTGGTGAGTTTAAAAGCTATCACATAGGTAGTGACAGGCAGCATAGTGACATAGATTCTATTTCCTCATAATGAGAGAGCAGCAAATCAAAATGTTGAAATCCATAATTTCTTGATTTTTTTTAATACCTCCGAGTTATCACTTACTGTAGTGAGAGCGTTGATTGCCTCTAGTATGGGACTATAGTCAAGTCTATAATGTAGATCTCTATAGAGAAATAAAGGTTTGCAGTGAACAAATAGATTCAATTTTCTTACTTCAAAGGAAATGAAATCTAATTGAACAGATGGGTATTTTATAAGTTTGTTTGAAGAGATTCTTTAAATCTATAGATCTGCATAACACAGTAATTATACTGTTTTGAATAGTCAATATTTACAAAGAAAAGTCACTAATATTTGATTAGACTAAATACATATTTAGAGTATTTAATCTAAGTATTAACTAGTTACTGAAGGTAGAACACCACAGTTTTTTCATGCCATGGTGCTAAGTTCCGTTTTTCCCTTTAGTAAAATTTGTTCAACCTCCAAAATCCAGATTTGATGGACAATCCAGTAGTTAGTTGAGCATTCGATACTTTTCAGCGTGCAAATATTATTGAAAGCAGTGGAAATTTTGCCATTATCTCCCAGGGTCTGGAAAAAACTTTTCAGCATTTAAAGCAGGAGCTTATCAACGCATGGGTACACATCAGTGGAAATGTGGCTAAATCATTATTTTGGATGGATTACCCCATAACTAATTCTGTCACAGCTTTTTGAAGTCTGTTCAGAGAAATCCCCATTGACTTCAATGGCAGCCTTACATAAATAAGACCTTTACTGATTATGTTCTCATTATTTGTTTCAAATGCTGCAGCTCAACATTTAGAATTCGAATATTCAGGAAAATAAATCTAATGGTTAATGAAGCAATTGACTGAATAGTGCAAATGTTCTTCTGATGATTAAACAGCTTTCTCCCCTCTTCCCCAGATTCCGAAAACACTGCGACTACTGTTACGGCTCTGCTGGCCAGCCTGAACAGTTGCTGTAACCCGTGGATCTACATGTTCTTCAGTGGGCACCTCCTCCAAGACTGCCTACAGAGCTTCCCTTGCTGCCAAAAAATAAAGCAAACACTAAGTAAAGAAGATTCAAACAGCAATAGCAAGCGACAGACTTCTTTCACCAACAACAGAAGCCCAAGTCACAGCCTAAACACATGGAGAGAGATGCCTCACTCCAAATCGACCAGCTTCATCCCTATTCCAACATGAGACAGGCCTCAGGGCAGGCAGGGGCTTGCAGTCCCATCACAGTGTTTGGGAAGGTTGTGGTGTGGCATTTTATGCCAGTCCAGCGCACCATCATGGTACCAAGGAATGACTAAGATGGCCATGAGACAAAAAGTGCCACCTTGCTTGACAAGCTATGCTGCAGTGTATAAATTATTTTCTGAAAGTTATTTAGGATTTTGGCAACTGATCAGGAAGGTGTGGCAACAATAAAGCATTTTTTTTTTAATAGAATTGACTTTAATTTTTTGTCTGTTTCTAAAATACTAAGTGCATTGTTTGCTTGCATTTTAAAACAGTAAAAGTAATGGAGTGTTCATGTATTGGGGTAACTCCACTCTCTAGTGTTAATGCATAAAACTTCTCATGATTGTCTGATGAAGTCACAGGGAAAGAAGACAATATGAGCAAGATTACAATTTAGTCTTAAACATTAAAAGAAAGGAGTTAGGAAAAAGTCTTGGCTGTCCAGATATGGAATGGGGTTAGACAGACTCTGATTTGTTGGAATTCAGTTGCTCATGATGCTTCATCTTGTAAAGGTCTAGCAGTTCTCAGACACTGATTTGACAGCCCTTGTGAAGGCAAATATTTAGTGCTGTTGATGTCTGTATGTGTATTGTGGGGTTTCATTTTTAGGGTGACATTTCCTCTTCCCTTCTTTCCTCTTCCCTTCTTTCCTCTTCTCCTTGTTGATGGAAATTATACAGCATATTTGTGTGTGTGTTTGTGTGTTGTTGCACCTACTTTCGTTTTTTTAACTAACCTTAAAAACATATTGATAAATAAGTATGATACGC
This sequence comes from Donacobius atricapilla, assembly GCA_013397315.1. Lineage (NCBI taxonomy): Eukaryota > Metazoa > Chordata > Aves > Passeriformes > Mimidae > Donacobius > Donacobius atricapilla. The sequence continues at coordinate 581,497 of WBMY01010831.1, read as the reverse complement.
TATGACTAGCTCAGCACCGTTACAAACAGTTACACCAAGAAAACTCATACTGAATACCAGAACCACTTGCTTTATTGGTAGGAATGCCATCTTTTCTTTTTTAATTCACTAATCACACTATCTAGGATCAACCTACATTGCTTGATTGTCAAGCAAATAGCCTCATGAGCTCAGGAGAGTGTAGTCATTTGGTAAGAGCTATAGAACCAGTATATTTCAAGACACACATCTGAGAATCAAACTTACAAGTCTTCTGGGAACATATAAAAATTGTCAATGTTGTTGGCTTGTCTTTTCCTATTATTATTTTTATTGCCAGCTCATGACAGTATAGTTTTAAAAATTGTCAGTAAACTGCAATAAAAAGTCATTACAACACATTTTCTAATTACAAAGCATTCAAGGTGTGCTTGTTTTCAATACAATGCATGCTCAGCTGACTGTAGTTCATTTATACAGTAAAAAATCCTATTACATCATTCCTTGGAGCCTGTCTGTTAGATTGAGGTTGCATTTTGAAGCTCCTGAATAAGTTTTGCTGAGTTTTTAAGTCTTGAGAATCTCTTTGAGAAGTACAGCTACTGTCTGCTCTGTTTTCCTGAGCTTGCCAGACCCTGAAATCCAGGTGCTCCCCTGGCCCTCTGCAGGACTGCTGGCACAGTCTCAGCTGGCTGCTGGAGCAGTGATAACGTGCATCCAAGGAGGAAGCTCAGCAGCAGGTTTCTTTCTTTTGCACCAAAATCTAACAAACAAGATTGATTTTCTAATTGCTTGAGACTGTTTGTGGCTTTCAATGAGGATGGTGCCCATGCCTGCCTCAATAACGGCAGCAAAAATTAATAGAGTTAGGTGCAGAATAAGGTCATCTTAAACCACTTCAGAAGCTCTCCATTGATTATTTTGGGCAAAGAATAGGGAATATTATACCTAAAAGAATTTTTTTTTTGTCACTAAACTAAAAATTGTCTCCATTCTCTTCTTTCCTTGTGCTTGCTGTTGTTCAAAGCCCTAGAACCCAGAGGACAGAGTGGTAGAATGGCTTGTATTTAACAGACTATCTTTTTGACCACCTTTAATATACAAATATGACTACAGCTCTCACCAACTCTGGACGAAGGTTTGTGAACCTGAAGCTATATTTTAGTAAAAAAAATGCATGCAGTGACGTTGTGTGTGTGTTTGTGCACATTATGTGTACTGTATATATGTTGCAAATAGGTAATTCACCGTTACTGAAACTGCAAGTTTCAAATTCACTATCCTTTGCCTAGTTTTCTGTTTTCTGTTTGTGATACTACTTTCTTTGTACATGAAATCTGTATTAAAAACCAATTAGCTGTACTAACAGAATTTTCATGTTTGCATAATTGAATGTTGTTTTCCTAATACACTTTCCATTCAAACAGAAAAGATAATGAAAAAATGTGTGTAGAATAATGTTGATAATAAAAATGAACTGAGTAATGACCAGCGTATGTATTAAAGCAAACAGACCCAAAGTATACATTTAGATTTTTTTCAAATACGTAACAAAATCTAGGCTTACACTTGGGGCTTGTCAGCATAAATTTCCCTTTTGAGTGTCCTACAGTTTCTGTAATAAAACTGACAACACAATTTATCAATATTTGGTTTCCAGAAATTTTTTGTGAATACTGTCTTTTTCACATAATTGTAATGTTGGATGCTATAACCAATATTTTTTAATTGTGGAGATAATTTTTTAGAAGCTACTCTGAGTTATCATGAGGGTGCCCTAATAGAAACAGAAGGAAACAAAAAAATTGTGAAACCATTGCAAGTTTAAAACATGGAAACTTGCTCTAATAAACCTGCATATTTGTTTGATCAGAAGCATTCTGGGGTTTTTTTTGCTTGTCTAGATTTTGGAGGGCCAGAAGTGTATTTAGTAATGGTAAATATATTTTACAAAATTCAAAATGTCTTCATTTAATAAGTTGTGTCCATGAAAATCTTTAAGGAGTCAACAAAACTGAAATGTTTTTCTATTACACATAATGCATGAAGGACACAAGCAAGGAAGGAACGTGCAATCACGATATCCTGATAGTATTGTTAAAACATGTAGCTGAGCACTTACTCGTGTTCTAGAGGGGTTATTTTGATATTTTTGTTTTAAATATCTATCTTCTAACATAAAACATGATTGGATGGATGAGCCTGTCCTCTGTTATTTGTGCTAGCATTACTAGAATTCAAGCGTTTTAAATTCAATTGGCTAACAAAAGTGGAGATGGTACAGAAGATGGAAATGATTTTGTTCATTTTTTATAAGAACCCAAGTTGCAAAAAAGTGTCTTTTCATTAATTTCTTTTTAAATTTGCAGGCAAACATATTGTTGGCTCACAAAAACAAACAAACAAACAACAACAAAAACCCCACAAAAACAAAAACCAACCAAAGCCCCCAAAAAGGTTGGAGTTTTTTTCCCTTGTATTATCACATCAAGACCAAAATCTACAAGACAGAAATTCATGTGTGCCCAGTACTTCAAAGACAAAGGTTTTGTCTGCAGAAAATCTTATGGCCAATTCCAAATTTTGTTGATTGAAAGACCTTGCTAAAATGCATGCATGCTCCTTTCCAACTCATGCATATGGAAACCAGGGCAGAAGAAGGACAGACCCTGCAGAGCTGGATGTTCTCCTAGGGCAGATACTGGTGCCCCAGCTTTGGGAAGTGAACATAGACCTTAAAATAGAGCTTCTGCTGAAGTAAGTCACTTGTTGCATAAAAAAACCCCAAACCACAACAAAACAAAACAAAACAAAACAAAACAAAACAAACAAAAAGCAACCTCTTACAGAGTTCTCTCAGGCTGAGTTCCCCACCTACAAAAAGGACTAATTAAATACAGCGTCCTGTTCTAAAAAAGTGTCTGCTCATGTTTCAGTCCCTTGTGTATGTGGAAGACTGGGGAGGCAGAAAGACAATAGCTGGAGCTGTAGTTACTCTTGCAAGCTTTCTATGTTTTCTTTAGGAATGGGCTTTACAGGAAAATGTATCACTTGCTACTTGGGTAAAGGAATTACAGGATAAATAAGTGGGCAAGTTTCAAGGTCCAGGACTAGATCGCAGCTGCTCCACTGGGAGCAGTCCTGACTAGTTCAGGTAACAGTCCCTCACACAAGAGTAGGTCCAGCTGCTAAGTCATGCAGAATGGTTTGTGCAGCTATGCAAAAAGCAAGAAAACAGCAACCGCACCTAGTTCCTGCTGAGCCAGCCAGCACAGGTCTGCCTCTCCCAGGACAGGTCCTATAGAAAGCTCTGGATCCAGTTTAGCGTTAATGAACACTGTATCGCTATTTTGGTACAACTGCTCAGTAATTTGACATGCCTTAGTATAAACTTGCTTAGAGTAACAGTTTACATGCAAATTAGCCTTAGTGCTCCATAAAGAAATTTTCAGCTGAATTCTTGATACAGTCCATTGGGTTACTTAGTTTCTGAAGAGCAAGGCTGTGGGGCATCATCAGGAGTGCAAAGCTCTCTCTTTAGCTCTTTGGTGAGAAGACTGGCAAGCCTTTCTAGTTCTAGGTGGATCAACATGTTGTTAGATATGAGTAAACTTTCTTCCAGTTAAGGAAGAATCTTTTACACAATCCCAATATTTTTCCCATTTCCAACATTTGGTTTTCCAGGGGCGTGGATAGAAGAGGAGGCTTTGAGATAGAGCACTTTCTCCGTGCTCTGCAAGCAAAAGACGCCCAAGTTATTCATTCTCAGTTCAGGGTAATGAAGATTATCTTTCTCCCAAAATTCTTACAAGACATAAGGCTAAGAAGTACTATGAACAAGTTCAATACTCCTTTTCAAGCAAAGCATTGACAATGCAGTCTGTTGGTGTCCCATCAGCTCTCACACCCTTGTAGCAAAACATGACAAAATTGACATTGGCTGTCTGGGGCACAAAGCCCATTCTGGAAGATGTGAAACAGGTAACCAGAGACTGGCAGTGACTGTCCCAGCCTCTTCCACTGTTACTCTGCGATTGCCCCTGCCATAGTCTCTCCTGACCCTGGTAATGATGGTAGCAAGAATGGGGACAGGGACTGCAGGGGGAGCAGCAGACAGGGTTGTCAGTAAAGCACAATAATTTCAAAATCCTTTTGGAGGGAGGAATGTGGATCTTATCAAATAAAAAACCCACAGTGAATATTGGGAGAGAGATGAACTGATGACTCAGAGAGCAAATAAAACATCTGATCTCAAAGGTTATTTGAAAGTATCCAAATGCTTTCCATTTTTCAATTTTAAGGTATGTTTTATGTATTTAGAAAAAGAGCCCCTTGTCTTCTGAAACTGGTACTGCATGAAGCTCCTTACAAATCTAAGTATCTCTGCTGAGATGGCTACTAGGCTATGTCTAAAAAAAGGACAACGATCTCTCCAAGTTATGCATTCAACATGTGACTTGTAGGGCCTTGGCCGCCCCAAAGCAAATGTGTCCTGTGGGAAATATGAACAGACACAGAGTTTTCCAGGAAGAGAAAGGAAAAAGCTTAAATATCATTCTCCTTTTTGGAAAGAGATGATAGGTTAAATGCCATAATAGATGACTAAATCTTCAAACTAAAAGGCAACAGTCTTCCCAGTATTTTAGAAAGCTCTTGGTTGAAGATTATGTGGAAGTGAGAAGCAGTAGATTAAGAATCAGGAGGACTAAGGGGCCTGTCATTTTGTAAAATTTATATCAAAAGGAGAAATTTGCTTAGGTGCTGCTCAAATGTTTTTCTAAATAAGAGTAGTAACTGCACAAAATAGTGTACCAAATCCAAAAAATTAGGATACCCAGTGCTCTGTCCTGGCTCACTATAAAGCAGGCAGAGCTATGCTGAGTAAGAAATCTGCAAACTGGGGTAGGCACAGACAAATGCACCTTCTGAAATACTGTATGTGTCAGTCACCTCAGAGGAAACCATAGATAACAATTCACTTTATTGTTGGCTGAGATCCAAATAAAAAGGAAATCAAATCATCAGACTAATTTTTTACACAATTAGTCTGAATAATCCTCTTCCAGAGAAGATGTAAATATAATTTAATAAAACAAAACATATTTTCTAAATATGAGACATTTCAGGGTTTCCATGGGAGCAAAGGAGTGGCTTCCAAGTGTTACAACAGGGACAGAGTAAGGATGGATTTCAGTAAGACACTTTGGGCTAAGTATGGATTTTATTCCTTATGTGGTCTCATTATCTCCAATACTCCAAACATTGTGTCTTAGGTTGCCATGTAAGATGTAACTAAAAATATGTATTCTATCTGTTAAATCTGTTAAAACCAGGTGGGGCAATGTTCTTTATTTCTTCCATGACCCATCCTTCCTCCAGAGGGTATCTTCTGTTAATGGGCCATTGAGTCACTGCATGGCTGATAACATTGCACCATCCCATTGTGAGATGCTCCACCCAGTGGGAGGAGCCAAACATTCCTACCTGGAAAAAATCTGAGAGTCAGAACACCAAGGCAGCCTGTTTCCACTGGATTCCCAGAGGAATACCAGACCCATTTGGACCCCACTGGACCTTCAGAGGAAAACTACACCCTTCTACGGGATCATCTCTGCTCCAAAGAACCACATCTGTCACTCTAGGAGGACTTAATTGGAATTCTACCAACACCCTGAACAACAGGGTGACAGGTTGTATTCTGACTCTGTCAATGTTTTCTTTTTGTTTGTTTGCTTTTTTTTTTCCCCTGATACTACTACAATTTTATTGTAATATTTCCTAGTAAAGAACTGTTACTCCTAGTCCCATATCTTTGCCTGAGAGCCCCTTAATTTCAAAATTAATTAAACCCCCTCAGAGGGAGGGGGTTTACATTCCACATTCCTTAGCAGATACCTGTCTTTCCAAACCAGGACACATTGTGAGGGCAGTCCAGGCAACAAGGACTTATATGCAGTAAATAATAAACAAAAGCAAAACTTACATTTGTGTGACCACGTATAATCTCACTTCTCAAACCAAATTGTACTTGTCTTTTTCAACAGAAAAGAGCAGGTATTTAGTTATGTATCTCTGATAGCCTACTTCACCATGAACCTGATGACCAGACACTCAAGAATCTTAAGCTTAAGTGATATATAGTTACAAGTGTTCTTTATTAAAGGGATGAGTTTGAGGCTTATCAGTTAGTAACATGTTATTAAATTCAATAGAATATGGCAAATGAGGAGAGAGTTCTATCTTTGTGTTGTTTTGTTGTTTTAGTCTGAGGGTTGGGTTTTATTTCATCTATAATGGCAATTATATTTGTTTCATCTATTATAAATTATAGCTGAAAAGCTATAATTTAAATATGCTGTACTGAGATGAGATGAGATGATGAGATGATCAAAAGCACCATGAAGAATCCCATCTTTACTCTCTCTTTCAACCTGAAATATATCATTAGTGCTTGCTCTTCTGTCTCACAGATTACAGTGTAAGGCATACTGTAATTAAACAACAAAATTTCATTTCTTTCCAAATTTATGACCCAAGTGCCTCAATATAGGAATTTACAGGTGTGGAAGACACAAAGATGGAATTCATCCATGAATGTACCTACAGTGCATGTGTGTCCCTCTGATCAAGAGTGATTATTTTTGAAACCAATTTCTGGAGACTAGGGAGTTATCATATAGAGGATATCAAGAACACTGCCCTTATCTCCATTGATATGTGGAGCAGAAAACTATTTATTCATTGTTTTTAATGGCACGTAGACAGCTAGCTCAAATTGGTACACATGTACTGCAGACAGCCGAGTATAAGTACTATAGGTTTAGGACCTCAACAGACACCTCCACATTACTAGTTCATGATTTTACTTTCTTTAAAGGGCAACTGCAAAATATTGCCATCTAATAGCATCATATTGTTTTGGATGGAGTTGATGATGCTATCACTAACCAAGGGGGCTCATATTGCTTAGCTTCTGCCAGCTGGGTGCCTCTGTTAGTTATGTCACAAGGAAGACCAAAATCAAAATGAACCCAGAGATCAATTTACCTCCTCACACCCAGACGATATCTCTGTCCTTACAAAGAGGGAAAAACCTCTGCATCTAATCTCTCTGTGTATCCCATCTGTGCATGCTGAACCTTTCCATCTCCTTTGTTCTTAAAGGTAGATTTGTGAGAAATCCCTAATTAGGCAGAACTCTCAAGATACTCAGATAATACTATCCTAAGGTCAATGTACAACATAGAAAGATATATCTCATTACACAAAGGGTTAGGACAGTAGGAGGGAAAAAGTCAGGATAATACCTAAAATTCTTGGTAATATTGTGTGGAGTAAAAAGAAATAATAAGGAAAAGGAGAGTGGCATGTTAGGTTTGCCACATACTGCATGTGAAGTCCAGTTTTCTGTAAGAAGTTACTCAATTATAAAAACTTTCAGAATATAATCACTGTAAAATGGTTTGCACTGGACACCATCAATGACTGTTTTCAGCATGTGCACAAAAAATGACTCAGTGGTTCTGGTCGTATTTCCTTCACAAGTGTTTAAATGGAAAGTTAAAGCAATGTAATGGTTTAGCGGAAAAACTCCAGATTTGACCTCTTTGATGAAAAATGGCCTTTTTCCACCAGAGATGTCATGTTCATGCAAAAAACAGAAACAAACTCTGTGTGCCTCAAAGTCCATGTACTTTTTGGGTTGTGTGGGGATGTCAGGTTTTCCTTGAGTGTAGGGAAGACAGGGAGCATGGACCAGACACCCCAGAAGCCACTTCAGCACACTCTAGCTCCCACTGGGAAGACACTCTGGTTTGGCAATAGTAACTCTGCAAGTAATAACATGATTGAGTTCCTGTGCATATCTTTCTATTACAGTTTTTATATCCTTGCTGAAGGCAAGGACACAAGGGCACATGAAGAAGCTCAGCGGAACACTTGCACTTGTGTCCTTCTTCCTGAACCCAGGAGGAGGGTACAGGCAGGGGTTACCCACACTCATGCTGGGCTGGCAGCAGGGCAGAGAACTTACACTCCTGGAACTCTTCCCCCAGATTAGCAAGCTCTGGGGAACCAACCAGGCTCAGGGAACTGGAAAACAACTCCCATGCTTGGAGTACAATGGAGCATCCTCAAGTGATGTCTTCCAGACCAGCAGTGTGAGTAGTCATTTGCTCCTGCCTCTGTGGGACCCTGGAGAGAAACTGGGTCTCTTTTAGGAGACAAGTGGTTAAAATCCTTTTCCACATGCTGCTAGCTGGGATGGGAACTTTTCCAAAAAATAAAGGCTGAACTTCTTCAACTATTGAAAACCAGATCATGGAGAGATAGGTCTATAAAAGTGTCTTGCAGATGAGATGAGAACTAAATAAGAGTTTTTCTGGATTCTTTTCTGTTTTGTTTGTTTGAGTAGCACATGCAGTAGCTTAGATTCTTCTCTGTGAGCTTGTTAGCAGGAGTTGGGAAATAAAGATGCAAATCCTCAAGTTTTCATTTCAGCATAAAAGCCAGAGCAAGCCAACATATTGCTAATTAGCAGACACACTCGTAACATATTCCAAACATTTGGATTTATCTGTTATAAAGCATAAATATTTTAAAATGCACTTACATGAGACTCTGTGATTTATAGGTATTACATGACCTAGAAAGAGGGTACTCAGTTTTCAAAATTGAATTAATTTGAAATGAAGAATATTTGAATCTGTTCATTCTTAGTCTCTTTATTAATCTTCTTAACTTGCAGTTCTTTTCTGCCTTTGCAATCATGTAGAAGCATGACAGAATTCTTCCATATTACAGAAATGTTTTCCAAGCTTAATACAATGATTATTATGCTTATCCGACCTGTAAATTACAGAATACTAGGCATATTGGAGATATTGATTCTAAGAATGAAGCCATGCAAATATGCCTTCAATTAATTTACCTTTGATCTTTTGTGTAATTGTGTTTGCCATGAGAAAGGACTCATTTCTTAATTTCAGCCCTTTTCAGTGAAAGCATTTGTATAAAGAAGGAAGATTGCAAGTGGCAGCCCTGTTATGTATAATGAGGCAACAGTAGCAATGGGATGAGAAATCACATTCTTTGTCACAAAAGGAAATGACTGCAATTCTGTCACTTTAATAGTGATAAGAAACATGTGAGACAGAAATAACACCAGCTCTGAAACTTCTGTATGACCCCAAGGACTAGAGAAGGCCAGCACACTGTTTCTCCCCACAGCAGGCTGTATCTGAGGAGGCAGATAGTGTTCCTGGCTTCTCTCTGTTCAAAATGTTTTTCCCTAGAGGTTGGTAAAGTTTATTTTTTATAAAATGCTGGCAGTTCGAGGACAAAGTTATCTTTCCTCTGTGGTGTGCACTCTCAGGCAAAAGTAAAACTTTAGTTTTGACAACCTGACAAAGAATTAAAGGGATGTGAAATGTGTTTTTTTCAGTTGTTTTTGGGGCTGGGCTTGAATGAGTGTCATCTGAAGGGGTGCAGTAGGTAAATATATAACCAGCAGGCCAGTCTCTTTTGTAGCTACCAGAGGACAGCGGGAAAATTCATTCTTACCTATTGAACCCTGACATTCACAATAAAACTCTGGCATTGGTACAAAGCCGTGTCTTCCCTTTAGAGACTTCTCAATTTCTGGTTAGATTGTCTCAAGCCAATCTTTTAAAGATGCTTTAAAGAATCTTTAAAGGAATGCTATTTTTTCTGTTACTTTTTATTGTATTTATTCTTTTTGCCAGGCCTGGCCTAAGAGCTGAATGAGTTCATGCATATGTCCAAATGCAGCATTTCACTTACTGATTTCAACATGATTCATTTTTATGAGCCTTTGCTCTGCTGCAGCTGGGAATTAATCCCTAAATTTCAGTGCTTTTCTCACCCGTCTGAATCCAGGTGGGACTTTATATGATGTTTTGTTTACCTTCTGCTCAGTGGGGAGTTCAATTCCCTAACTAATCAATCTCATGCAGTTTTCTACATTAAATCAATTGGGTGTTGTCTTGGTTTGAAAAGACAGGTGTCTGCCAGGGAGAAACCTAAGACAGGGATTAAAGAAAAGAGATTATAGGAGACATTCAAGGATCATGGAAATTCTCCTTGCTTTCTACTGATAAGTGTGTGGAAGTTTGCTGAGGATGTTGCTTTTGGAGTGAAATTTATGGCCATGCAGAGCTGTATTGCATGGTCCCTCTACCAGCCAGGACCTACCAGGTCACATTGGCATGAGGTGATGGGGTGACACACTGCAGCTGGCAACTCACCACAGTCCTGGACAGGACACAGCAGAATTAGAGCAAATTGTAAAGATTTTTTACAGAAATATGAAGATTTATGAGTTGATTATGAATTGAAATATTTGTGTGAAAGTTGCAGAACAAAGTTTAGAAGGACAGATCAGATTAATACTCTATGTGTGTGATTTCATTCAAAGCAAGAGGAGGAAGACAAGGTAACAAGAGGATGAAGAACAGGACTGGAGCCATAAAATAACCAGATAAGTAAAGAAAGAATTATGAAGGCTCAGTTGACATACTGAGGAAAAAGATCTCAAACACCCACTTCCAAAGGGCATGATGGCAAACTGGCATCAGTTTTTCACTACAAGCCCTAATATACATGTCTTAATGCTGCTGCATATGTGTGAACATGTGAATGAGTAAAAAATCAGTGTAGAGATTTTGTAAATAAAATCACCTTTCCCTTTCATAAAACCTCACACTGAATTAGCTTTATAGTAATTTACTACAAATTGTCCTTGTGGAGATGCATGAGGAAAAATCACCACAGAGCATTTAATGATGTAGCAATTCTACTTTCGGGAGGATCTCTCTCTGGGCATAGGTCACACATGAAGGTGTAGCAAGTTGACAAGTGTCCCCTCAGGGGCTGGATATTATATCCCACGGAGCAGGGTACGTGGAATCTGAAATATTTATAATGAAGTGTAAAAGACTTTTGAACAGTATCTGAATTTTGTGCTGGCCCACTGAATATTAAGGGTAATGAAGGCATAACTAATATCAAAACAGCAAGAGATGCGCCATACACAAGCTTAAGCAAAAATAGCATTAAAATAATTTTAGACTTCATAAGTAAAAAAGATGCACTGTCATCAGCCTTTCCAGTAACCTGCAGCTGTTCTGTGTCAAATTTAGTTCAATCCAGCTGAGACACAAGCCAAATTTTGGTTTTGGCTATGTATATTCTAATTTTGCTGGAAGCCGGAATCATTTTGGTCCCATAACTCCAAACTTTAGTCCTCCTTTGTTGCATAATCAAACTGGATATGTTATCAATCATTTTTTAAAGTTACATCAACTGCAGAATTAAAATGACTGCAAAGAGAAGAACCTGGGGATGAGGAACAGATGGGGCAGGAAGATTTTGGGCCACATGACTGACCAATAAATTGCTACAAGGGAAGAAACCTCAGAGGAAGCGGTCAAGGGTGATGTAATCAAGAAGCTCAAGGAATAATGTAGGATGTGACTGACCACAGCTGTTGCAAAGAAAACTTTGCAACAGGACTCCTTGGCAAAGGAGGATGACCTTTGTTTTACATAAACAGCTATGAACAGTTTGAGTGGCTCAAATGGCAGTGTAAATGTTTCTCACCGAATTCATTAGAAGAGTGTAAATGTCTCCCTGAGTTAGCCAGAGGAGCAAGGGGAGTGATTATGTGGCTCAGCCTGACACAGAGTATAAAAACTAGACAACTAGCAAAAGTGTTTTGAAGAGAACAGGTTTGAGCAGCTTTCAACCCAAAAGTTCCTTTCCAACTACTGGGGATGCCCAGTGTCATGACAATGAGTATATTATAGAGACAGATAATGAGAATCACACAACTGAACCATTCATTGCAGTTGCAATGGATGCTTTGCGAAGTCTAACTTACAGCAGTGTTGTGATTGCAATATCTTTTCTATTACTCTGCTAAATCAGAAATCCTCCATAATATCAACTATCTTTAACTAAGTACATTTGACATTAAACATTTCACCTTCCATGTGTGGAATATCTAAAAGAATCCAGTCAGTCAGGACTCTGACAGGCCACTCCTGTCTTCTTTCAATGCTAGGTTGCCCTGAGGATGCTGCTGATCTCTGAGAAAGCGAGAAGAAACAGTATTAGCTTGCCAAAGCTGCAGTAACCATTCTGTGAATCCAGTCCTGCATCCTCCTTTTTCTCAATAACCGCTGTGCACGGACCAACTCTGAGGAAGCATCAAGTGCTTACTATAGCATATGATATGACTTTTGAGTGGATTTTTCTGCCATTGTAATATTTTTTTGCAGCATAACAACAACATCAATGATAATCGTTGTTATTTGTTGTAGTATTAGTATTGCTATTATTATACTACAGCAAAATATTTCGAGTATCTCTTTTCAAATTCATGACATTTAATGTTTGGGTTCCTGGGAAAAGCTGGGACTGTGTATTTGGAGATTCTACTTCGTAAATTTTCTTGGTTGCTTTGAAAATTGCCTCTAAGGAATATACTAAAGGCAATTCTGTTAAAAGTCTGCTGGATTACAGCAGGTATTTCTTTTAAATTGACTAAAGAGATGGAGTGCTGCATAACTTCGATAGCAGCCTTAGCATAGATCATTGCATGTAGTTCACTGCAGTACGCCTTAGGTGAAGAGACTGCGCTTTGAAAGCCTGATCCTGCACATTTCAAAACAAGAGAGATTCAAATAATATGTTTTCCTCTTCAAGGACTATAGAGGAGGCTTATGTACCTTTCTGACTCTGTAGTATGTTATTTTTCATTGTTAGCAAACAATGCCGAAACATCACCCACCCAAGTGTTAGGAGTTTTTCAGTTCCTGTGTGTTCCTATAATCTCAGAGTATTATAAGGAACTGCCAGTGGAAGGCGCAGGGGCTGTTACCCTCTGGATGGGGCTCCTTTATAACCTTTTCAGTGTGGATTAATTAGAAAGAAAAGAGTATTTTAACATAGTTTTTCTGAAACCTCAGTCCTTCTGCCTCTGGACCAAATTATGACTCCCATTCATACTATATCTTTGCAGTATCATTAAAGTCAGTGGTCTCTTTCCTTTCATTTTTCTCTTTAGTTTAAGATGTAAAAACTGGGATAGAAATTACTGAATTTAATCAGTTTTTGTATGCATAAATCTAAGGGTAGATTTTTTTACCTTACATTTTTCAAAAGTGAGTAGAAATAGCAATCTGGTAGTCCCAGCTGGACCAGTACTGTTTGACAAATTGCAAATGCCTTGAAAGCAAGTCATAATCCACTACAGAACTCCCCTCTACTCCCTGCTGTAAGGATATTTATAGCTAGAAATAAAAAATGCATGCACAAAAAGAAGATATAAATGGCAAATGATAAACAAGTGCTCAAGAGTTGAAAGTCAGTAGAAATTTTTAGATGACCCCAAATGATCTCCATTTTTTAAAAGAACACTCTGTCTATTTTATGACTTGACCAAGGTAAGACAAAATAAAGAATGAGGCAAGCACTTTTATTGCATGTGTCAAAAGCTGGGAAAGGAATGTGTGTGAACTTTTAGGGAGTTTTTCTATTAAGAATTAGTATTTCTTAGTTAAAATATGTCAGTCATGGGGTACAGTAGAAATTTACAGCCTACAGATATCTGCCTGGGAGGGATGTAATTGGGAAACAGGCTGCAAATCACTGGTGGTACAAAAACACTGTAAAACCTTGGAATTGGAGACATCGATGCTCTCATGCTGCTTTTGTTAACAAAGATACTCCTTGTGTTGTTTACAGTGTAGAGTAACAATACAAACCAGGCATCCACTGGTCTTCAACATCTGACAAGTCTCAGACACCCTGTGAAGGCTCAGAGATAGACATTTGTGCCCGTGGGAAAATTGCAATACTTAGTGTACATACAACCTCGAGACTTACAAAGATGTAAAGATTTAATAGCTAAGTGCCTGATTCGGAGATCCATGCCCTTCTCCAAGAAAGGTATTGCAGGAGGAAAGAAAAGCTCAGTGGTCATTGTCTCCCATCTTCCGCAATTAGTGACATGGAAATGGAAAGGAGAAGGACGGAGGGGCACTTGTTGCCACAGCAGTACAGGCAAAGGGAAGAGCAGCAGTAGAAGGATGCAGCCTTGAAAGGGCATTGATTTCCCCTGTGACAGGTGTGCTAAATACTGGGGTGAAGTAGATATGAGTACTCTGTTATGTATGTTACAGAAATCATGTCCAATTTCTTGGTGCTGTAGAGCACTGAGCTGAGGACTCCCGGTGGGCAGTGCTGCACAACTGAATTGGTCGGGGCTGCTCTGCTGCCTCCGGAGAATCTCACAGTTTGGGGATGCACCTGCCAGTCCTAGTCCCAGTCTGAGACTATCTTCTACCTTCCTCTGTCAACCATGATGCTGGGTCCTGGTGCAGTACTGAAACATTTGAGGCAGGGGCTTGTGGGAGCAAGATGGTTATGTCCTCTTGGGGTTTTCCTCAGTAAAACTGGGTCTTTTCTGCAAAACAGGGACAGCACTCACCAGCAAATGACTCAGGATACGGGTGTCATGAAGCAAGTCACTGTGAAGCAGTGAAGATCTAAGAATTACCTGCTCTGTTGACTATTGGCACACCAACTGTGAATAATCAAATGCTTAAGGGTTGAAGATCTGCACAAATGTGAAAGAGGAGGGAAAAATCCCACATGCCAGTGCTTTGCAACAGCAGATTGTGTGGCTGGTGGCTCACTGCAGAGGTAAGTGATGCTTACATGGCCCCTGGTTAACAGAAGCAGCCTTTGGGCTATGAGAAAATATTCTTTTCAGGGCCCTTACATGAGTGAAGAGCCTTGAGGGAAACCATCCAAATCAATATGAGACGTCAAGAGGAATTAATCTACTTTTGAAACTGAAGATCTAAGTAAACCTAAAAGCCCCTCTCTTTTTAGCTCACTACTATGTTTATTCATTTTGGTTGGGTTTTTTTTTAGTTAAATTTATCTTTTATGGTAAGTATTAGATCAGCTGACTACCCCTGATTTCTTGGGTCATGACTGGTAATAGGAAGAAGACTGCAGCACAAACATGAACTTTGCAAACTCTTACCATTAGCTCTTCCTCTACTTTTCACCCTAGGGACAGTTCATCTCTGACCTATAGCCATGGTTCTCAGCAGACAACTAATATGTTCTGTAAACAAACTGATTTCTATTCCCTTGGGAAAAAAATAAAAATTAAAACATTTAAAGACAAATCAGTTTTCCAATCCTAAGCAGAAGCTAACAGACAACATTTGGCATCTGAGTTGGTTTTCTTTTATGCTCTCTTGAAGACACCTCTGCAAATCATCAGCTGTTTCAAGAAAAGGTCATGCACCTTTCCTCTTTCCCATGAAGGAGAATGGAAGACTTAGGTGAGTTACAGCATAGGACTGCATTTGTATCTATTCTAGCCAGTGGGAATGTTAGAAAGTAGCAAGAAAAAATACATGAGTAGTACTTTTCACAGAAAAAAATCTTTTATTTAGTCCCACTGACTGACTGGCAGTAGAATAATTTTTTTATCATTTATTACAGTAACCAGTCTCCTGCCCAGAAATCCTCACTAGCGACAAAGACTTGTAAGTTCTATTTTGATCTGGAACCTGGAATTCATCCTCACATTCTGCCACCTATCCAAGTACTACAAAATGTGATGCAGTGGAGCCCCTTATAGATGGGGTATGTCAGATAATCCCCTTCAAGTCATTCTTGGCACTCCACCAGCTGTTTGGCTCTCAAGGCTGTAGGCACCCCACAGTTTCTAGGAAGGTTCAGAGGTGCTGGATGTAAGATGCACATTCTCAGAACTGTTTCCGCGCCCCTCACTAACAACAGTATTTTCATGACCATATTCCCCCAAATAGTTTTGCAAATCCATCAGTTTGGCATAATATGACCAGATTGTTATATTATTGACATAATATTCGATATAAGATTGAGTCTGCTGAACTAGACAAGCTGATTTTCTCATATAGAGAACTTTTCTGATTTTATGTTTTAGGCCTATTGCTATGCTGTACTATTTACAGAGAACCATAATCCTAAATAATTTTAATTCATACAAAAGGCTATGTAAAAAAAAAATATATATATATGTATATATATTCATACTTTTTCTATTGCTATTTTGGCAAATATTAGTTAAATGTAGAAAAAATATGGAAGACTGTGAATCACCACACTCTTGTTATTATCTATATTCTAACCTAAGAGGTTTAACCCAGTACCTTCAAGGCTATAGTGGACCCCACACCCAGCACTGTGTTTCTCATCCATGAAGAGTGTTACACACAGACCTCCCAGTACAAAGAAGCAATTGCAGAACTCCATGTCCTCCCAGGAAGTGATGGCGTGAGAAATTTAATTTCATTGCAAACAGACTTTGCCCAGAAAATGGCTTAATGATGGCTCAGGTTTCAGCACTACTCTGGAAAGTACCTAGCTCATGTTGTGTGTTTCTGAGAAAAGCACAACATGAAGAGGCGGGAACAGATTTCTGCACTATCCCGCTGAAATCCTGGGTGTTTGGTTCACTTTTTAGGATATGTTACAAGCAAATGTGCTGCTTAGGGAAATGTTGTGGCACACAGCTTTTTCCCAGGCTCTGGAGATGACAGAAGTAAATCATAGACACCCATAGGTATGAGCCAGTCTGCAGATTCAGATGCTCAATTTAAAGAGGTGGGTTTGAACACCAAGACAGAGCAGAGTAGATGAGGTGATTCTGAGCATCTGGAGACAAGCTGCAAACTTCGAGCCATGAGTTATGAGCTGGACAGCTCAGAGAAATGCAGATTAAATATCTGTTGCATGGAGGAAATTTTTGGTCTGTTGTAGGGAATAGGCATTGATAGGAGCTAGTGACAGGCCAGTCAAATCCAAATTTAAACCAGTGTCCCCAAAGCTGTAGACTTTGAAGTTCTCTGAACCAAATCATTATCTTAACCCTAATGGCTGCGAGGAGGTGAGAAGGAGGTCACCGACACAATGGGTAGCCCAAATTAGAAAGGTGGCTGCAGGGCCAAGCACACATTAGCTGACTTTTGCAAGCCCAGAGTCCCTGGAGCTGTCAGCATTGTTCTTCTCTGTACACTAACCCTAACCCCAACAGCAGGAGCTGAGGATGTGGTCCCCAGGATCATGAATGGCCCAGGTTTAAAAAGTGTGAAAGAAGCAATGTTGGTACATACTTTCCTCAGCATGATTTTTCCAACCTTAGTGTCCCTGGAGCTGAAGGCTTTGTGGTCCAAGGAATCCTAGCCATAAAATGAATGAACTTGAGAGTCTGAGACTGACGTCCCCAGCACAATGGGCGGCCCAGATTAGAAAGGTGTGGAAGGAGCAATGTCTGTGCAGGGCTGTGATCTCCTTGGTATGTCTTTTCCAGCCCTTTTGCCCTTGGAAATTGAGTCTTGAAAGAGTTGCTGTATGTTCTTCTCCATTCTCATATAAATAAAACTTGTGCTTTATTCCAACTTACCTCTCAAACAATCTAAAAATGTCTTAGCACTTCAACACTTTGTCAACTTACCTTGCTCTCACAGCCATGGAAACGCACTTTTTTCCCGGCAGAAGGTCCTCATTCTCCTCTTTTCTTGGGAAATACGTATCTTCAAGATGTGTTCATGTGGTAGAGATGCAAAATCTTGTTCTCTTAAAAGCATATTTTAAAATTTTCTCTTAAAAATGCCTTTGGTTGTAGATTTTAAACAATCTAGAACCATAAATTGTGCTGATCCAAGTTCCTAGACTGCTTTTCTGTGATTGGACAGTTACATGTCTTCTTCTGTCCTGTTTTCCTACACTGTGGTGAAGTGGGAAAATAGCTTTCCATTCAATATGCCAATTACATGGGAAGAAAAAAAAGGGCTCCATCAGAAGCATGGCTTTTCTCAGACATTCCAAAGTTAATTGGGAGGGATGCTAATTTCTTGATCTAATACTGTATTTCTTGGTTTTGTTTACAAAACATGGTTATGTAAAATCGCAATAAAAAGTTACTTCACCAGGTTTAAACTTTTGTTGCAAGGCAGATTGGCACTATTCAAAGAAGCACTGCAAAGATGAAAAGAAATCATCACTCATTTTTTATCTTCTTAAGAAATATTGAATTCTTTTTCCATCAAGAGGCAGTAACTTAAAATGGCCAATAGTATCTAAAATTGTACACTGTAGGAATCACAGAATCACACAGATTCATGGGAATTATACTCCAGAACTCTTTTCCTAGATGTCTTAACAAAACTGAACAGATTCTCTTTCCCCTGAAATTACCAGGATTTTTTCTTCCTATTATTTTGTTATGATTTAGCCTCATAGCAAAACAAATAAATGAAATGGTCATGTTGTTCTTATTGCTTCACATAATGGTAAATATTGTAACTCAACGCTTTAGGGTCTTTAATTTGGAACATAAAATAAAGGTGGTGGTGCTCAGAGAAAAGCTTAGCACTATTTTTAGCAGTTTCTTTCATGTTTTGTATCTTTGACTGTGCAAGGATTTTTTAACTCCAGTTCAACCTATTCGTCATCATATTGTCTGAGGTGCACTTATATACCTGTGGATCAACAACCAAGTCTATGAGTTGGGCATTCCTGCAGCTGTTCAAGTTAGTCCATCTGGCATCCAAACAAAAATAGGACTTGAATTTGTAGACAGATTACTGCTCAGTCATGTCTGGATAAATTAAAAGCTCTCTCTCCGAGGAACTTTTTTTTTGGTACAGAACTACATAATGCTGTTCACTGTGTAGAGTATTTAAAAAGTTTGGGATATATGATGTTTTCAGATCTACCTGTAAATACTGGTACAACAAACCCACAGCATCTTCTCTTGGTCTGATCATTCCAATTTCTTATGCAACCAGATTTTCTTTTTCATCAGTTTCTAAAAGAAATGTGAGTGAGTGAAAAAGGGCTGATGGTCATTTCCCCAGGGAGCCATTAGGACATGGCCAGGTTAAGTACCCTCACCTGGGATTTGGGCAATAGTCTCACATCACAGAGTAGAATCATTGCCACCAGTAGCCAATTCTGTACTTTAGTCTTTCTAATCTACAAATCATTTGCTTTCTAAGACTCTCAGTAAACAGCTTTTACTTAGAGTTCTCAGAAAACTTCTCATTTTCTTTGCAAAAGTTGCTCTCTCTCAAACCATGAATTATTTACATATCCCAGCTGTCAAGTAAACAAGTCTACTTCAGGGTTTTTTTTCCCTGGTGAAGAAGAAAAACATTTTCTGTTTTCAGGTGCATTTCTTTTGACCAGTGTAAAAAAGTTTCTTGTGAGGTGCAGGAGTGCTGACACATTCAGGACAGCATTTGGCAACTCTGGATGACAGTTTTCATGTTTTGCAAAAGTAAGAGCAAGGCATCTCTGCATCTTCTAGCATGCTGCAATGTCCTTTCCTACAGCTTAAGAGTCATCATGACTGTGATTTGATTCATGGCCTCAGAAATCAGGCTCTGGATGCTCTCTTAGCTGACTGCTGTCATCCAGATCCCCTTGCCTTTTGGTGTGACTGTGGACTGGAGTGTCTGTGAATGTTTACAGCAGAACTTCCAGACATTGTTCAGCAGCAGAATTAAAAGGTGTAGGCAGTGGTTTCCATTCTCTGGTATGTCCTTGGGCTCATGTGTGTGGTGTGAGTGCAGCATCTAGGTGTATACATGTGAAGCATATCAATATAATAAAGCTCAATGGACTCCAGTGTGTGCAGAACTGCAGTGGTTATCGCACTTTGTAGAAGTGACCCACAAATAACAAAACATATCAAATAGAACATTAGAAACCTCCCAACTGTGAAGAAAATGTTCTCTTCTCATTCATCACCCAGTCTACAACAAAAATGGGAATGTAAAACTTTTGAACAAAATGCACCATCAGTTAATAAATGGATTAACTGTATCACTTATGAACTGTATCAGTTCAATTTATTGCAATTTTTCAAGTAGCATGAAAATGCTTGATCGTTTAAAAACATAATAGTAAAATGCTGTTTCCTGTGAAGCCTATTATGGGAAAACTTTTCTGTCCAGCATGATTTACAAAAGATCACTGGCTTTCACCATTATGCAGACAATTCTATAAGCAAGACACAAACCCTAGTTATTAAAAGGCATAGGGACAAAACAGAAAAATGTGGATCTGCTAATTCACAGGTATAAAATAATCTACATCTACCTGATGTTTGTAATTGCCACCCAGTCCAAGAAGCCAAGGGTTTTTTAGATTTTAAATAAAAGAGTTTAATAAGGATACTTTTATGTTTTTATTTCATTGAAATGAAAACCTTAACTTTAGAGACCACATCATCCCTTCCACTATATGTAACTTGAAAAATAATAATTTTGCAATATGATAATGAGATGAACCTTCCTCCAAAAACACTCTTACACTAGCATTCAACTGATTTTTTTTTCCCCTTTTCCTTTCAAACCATATGTTCCCTTTCCTACACCTTCTAAGAGAAAACATGAAAATTCTGGTTTTGGAAATGAGCCTCACGTCCTATTCAGCTGTGTGAACTATTCAGTTGTGAGACAGGATTTTCACCTTAAGAGATTGATGCTTTATTTAAGAAAGGAAAATTGAGGTGCTTGAAATCACAGGTGTCCTGAACATCTGGCAAAGAAAATCAGCCATTGATGGCAACAACACACTCCACGTTAAAAACGTAGTGGTAAAGTGGTGCAGCTGGCAGTACTACAGCTGTTTCCTTATCATCCCTGCTAGTTACCTTGGGGGATTGCTTTGTGTTTTGGAACCACACCACAATCTCACGTGAGCATCCTAACATGCTCTGAGAGTGGCTCTGAAAACTGGTCTTATGTTTCCATCAAGCAGAAGACAAAAATATCCCTCCTTGGTTTTCATAACAGTACAAGACATTTTCCCATCAGCCCTGGAAGAGGATTCAAATTGTTTTCAGATGAAGAAAAATTGCAATTTAGATTGGCTATTAATGAGATCTCTTTAAATTGTCACAAGCATTATATTGAGACCCCTGTGTCTGACATGCTTACAGCTTTTGGCTTTTATTTCCAAACACAGTTTTTATTTCTATCAGAGTTCTCCTACAAACATTTCGGTTCTTACTTCTGGAAACTCCTTTCTGCACTGAAATTCCTCCATCTTTTGCACACCACTTTATTGGTAAATTTTTCCTTTTCAATATCCATCCACACGTTTTATTAAGGCTGCATGCACATATTGGTGTTTCCCATATACCTTAAGAACTTAGACAATGTTGCAATATTCTATGTATGTTCTTCACATATTTAAGGGCCTTGATCTAAAATGTATTGTCAGACATGAGTTGTGAATGACACAGACTTGTTTCAGTTAGACTTTAAATACTCAGACATTTATTAAACCTACAGAAAACCTTCATGCAGCTAGCCCAGTGACAAAAATATAAATAGCCAATGTGCCCCAGTGATGATGTGGACATTCTTTATTATATTACAGCTTGCACAAATTCCTCATTACCTTTCAGATTTTAATTTTTATGAACTGGTCTTTGATTCAGAAATGTGCTTTCATCTATGTCACAAAGCATTCATTCTCTGCACTGTACTGAGGGGTTATCAGCCTTCTGGATTACACATTAAAAATAATGATAATTGTATAGACTCTTACATTATATTTAACAAAGAAATGCCATGCACTAGATATTTTGGGGCCAAGCAGACAGAGTATAGTGCAACTGACAACTGCAGTAATAACAAATGAACTTTTCGAGTGTGCGTTTGTGTATGAGCTGGGGACCATTATGGTTTGTACTGGTGCTGACCCAAAGCTATGCAACCCTTGGGTTGGGAACACCCCTGCTACAACTGTAACAGTCTCTTGTGTAGGCAATGATTAACAGTGAGTGTCTGGGAGACAGAAGTGTAAGTCAGCCTTTGCTGGTTACAAAGGCAATAAGCTCTTAAAGACAAATAACATTCATTATCATTAAGATACCATCTACACAGCGTTATATTAGCTCTGGAAAAACAAGCTGGCACTCTGTCCTCTACGTCTATTAAACTCACTGTCCAGGGTTTAGCACACTTTGTCTGCGTAACTCACTGTCAAGGAGACTCCAGAAACACTCATTCAGATTTGAAGCTATATTGAACTAGATATACCAGTAATTAATTTATTCATAACTTGTTCTAGTCCTCAACACAGCTGCCAATTTCTTGCAGAATACTTCAGCTGGATGTGTCAGTCCATCCAGAATCCATTGTCATGATTTTGGCTCTGCAGAGGATTTTCTGTAACAGTAAGACAATTTTCTTGGGAAAAAATTTAAGAGGTTCTGGGATGCACAGGCACCTTGGCACCTGCTTTCTCCTTTAGATCTGAGAAGGAAGTGTCCTTAGGTAACAGGTAGAATGTTCCTCAAACATGAGTTGAGGAATCGAGCTGAGTTCTATCTGAGTTTAGATTACCTGCCTGTCTACCCCAGGGGGTCCATATAAATGAAAACAAATAGACTTTCTTTCCAGTCAAAATTGTGGTTTTCCACAGAAAGATGCATCTTGTGGTGAAGGTATTTAAAACCCCATTTTGTCACCGGGAAGAATCTGGAAACTCACACCCTATTCTCTCTGGGTCTCCTGCAGTCACTGGAAGGAGCAGAGTCCTGAGAAATGGGAAGGTGCTGGGGAAGGCCCATGTATCCATCAGCATGGATGTCTGTTCGACTCAACCTTTGCACTGATGCTGACTCTGCTAAAGGACTGATACCCACCTAATGTGGTTGAGTCATACTGGTTTGGTATGCCTAGGGTATTTAGTACCTAAATAATGATGGAAGAACAGAGACAAGTGGCCCAGAAAGAACATCTTGATCTGTGTCAGCATTTGGACAATACGAGAAGACTTGTATTTGTCTCGGCGCTTAAAGAAAAAAAAACCACCAAAAAACTCCTACAAAAACACATCAAACCAAATCAAACCCAAACCAAACCAAACAAAATCCACAACAAAGCAAGAGTTTCTGTGTTTCCTCATAAACTGCCTCGGCTGCCTCTAGAAGACCCATCTCACCATTACGCTGGCACCACACTGTGGACATGTGCTACTACTGCAAAGCTCTTATGCTTCTCAAATATATTTTATGCTCTGGGGTAATTTTTTTTTTTAAAAACCCCCATATTTATCCTATGGGATAAAACAATCCAGGGTTTCAGAAGTGCCAGTTGCCATCGACTTGCCTGTGACAGGCAGTGGGTTGGTGGCTTTTCAGGCATGGAGCCTGTGAGGGGTAGGAGGCAGGTAACATCTGCCATCAGCCACCTTCCCCACAGCTGACCGAGAAGCTGAGGGACGCTGAGAAGGCTCCAAGAAAAATTAGGCAGCTCCTTCTCTCCTTGGTGGTGGAGCTTGGGCCAGCATTCTCCCAAGAGCAAGGCCTTACACTGTGAGAGGCCTCAGCAGCGGCAGTGCCAGTCGTCCCACACTGGAGCAAAAACCAGAGCCACAAGTGTCCAGGGATTTTCTTCAAAAACACTGTTGGGGGCTGGCTTTCCAAACAAAGATCTTCCCAACAAACTAAGAGAGCTGCTCTTCATCCATAGCATTTTCCAGGCACAGCTGAAGTCACAATGGTCCCTGATGTTGATGTAACACGGCACTTGCTCAGTCTCTACCATATTCAGAAGTGCAGGGGACCATGGCTTAGGATATCCATACAGTAAGTGTCCACTCCCTGTATTCTTAATGTATCTCACAAATAGCACATCAAAATTACATACTGGTCTCATCCTGAGCACTACCACCCAACAAGAAATCTATCCAGCATGAGCTTTATGAATTACCTTTCTGTCGAAGGCTTGCCTTCCTTAGATTTTTTGTTATTGGCACTATCTTGTAGGCTCCCTAATGTAAAAGCCTAATCCTTTAAGATCAAAGTATTTTATTCTTTCACCAAAATTTATCAAAGTTGGTTATTGATCACTGAAAGCTCTTGTCAATTTTAGAATTATCAATCTATTGCAATTAAATACCAGCTGGCTGCTTAGAATTTTGAAAAATGGTAACTGTTTCAGAATACATATTGTATCTAAGTGATTCATGGGGGCGTCTTCACCCATTTTTCCAGTGATTGGTCTGGCCAAATGCTGCACCAGCCTTTCTGTGGAACTGCAGGTATGTCAAATACATAATGTTCATACATTGTTTTCTGGTGGAATAGATGTTTTATTGATTGATATACATTCTATATGTGTGAGATCTTATTTCCCTTAGTACCCATCTAGTCCTGACATTATCCAAATATTGATTTAAATAATGCACTGTAATAAGTACAACAGTAGCCCCGAGGCTGGGAACATCTGATTCACTAATCAATTAGATATCTCAGCATTTTACAGCTGGGGAGATGGAAATGCAACTAACGCAAAAGGACATCTCAGTGTATGCTGATAAATGTGTAAGAATTGCCAAATAAATAATTATTTTGTCAATTTATGAAGCATAAACTGAAGAATGAATTCTTGATAATTGAGTAATTACTGATCAAGTTCAAAGAGACCATGGAGAAATTTCCTAGGGTAATGCTTTTCCTTTCTTGATGATTCCTTACAAAAAGAGGCTGTCTTTGCCAACTTGGGTGAGTCACAGACATTTTTTCAACAGATGGTTTTTTACATGGACATCTGAATGTGTCTGGGCTGCTTTAAAACCAAAAGCTAATGATATTTAAATAAGTAGGTTTAGAAAGTGGGTTAAACTACACCAGGTGATACTTGCTGCCCCCCTGAGCAGTCCCTTGATCAGTCATGTCATAGCAGCAGAACATTAGATGTGTACAAATCCCAGCTACTCCAGCATCTTGTTCTGGTCAGTAGCAAAAGTAGGTGACTAGAAGAGGCAGAAAAGAAGGCAAACATGCATTGATCTCTTCCCAATGTGATCCCACATTGCTTCCACAGATATGTAGCTCACAGGCCTCTCCACTTGGTCTCATTTCAGTGATTTAACTTCTTGTGTACACCTTTTGTTTCTTACTAATGTGATCATGTTCATCAATGCACCTGTCTCATTTCAGCTCGCTATCCCTGCCAGGCAACACTCTCACAGCCTAACAAACAGTAGCAGGAAGAGGACAAGGAGGAAGGGGAAGGAGGAAAATGCTGCATAAAATAATGAGGAAAAGCTCTCCATAACTGTTGATTCGGAGGCCCTGTAACAGGATTTAAATATTAAAGCTCATAAAAATGATTTTGATAGAAAGCTGTTCCACCAAAATCCTGCTCCCAAAGGAGTCTTGCGATGAATTACAGGGAAAATGGACTGATTCATCTTCATGTTCTTGTTCCACTTCCAAATCATCAAAATAATTATTATTACTGAAGCAAAATGCTAAAAACATTTTGGATGGAGCTACAGAGTAGAATTATATGCAAACTATGATGAACAAAAAGAAATAGTGGTGCTTAGTTAGAGAGTTATAGTTTGTCTGTCTCCAGACTACTGACTCAAATGCTTCTTTCCAACTAAAAACATATTTTTTCCCATGGATTAGTAATAATCTTTTATTTCCGTCTATTTATAAAATAATTATATAAACACAAGCAAAGGAAGGATGTTTTAAGTTATATTTCTTTGTTAATCTTTAAACTGCTTTATTTGTCCACAATGCGCACTGAAATAAGGCTCACAGTTGATTTGGAGATGCTATGCCAAAATCCAAGTGTGGTCCCCAAAAGAAACTGGCTGAAATAGCATCTCTTTTCTGCTTACATGTATTACTTTTCACTGAGTGTTTTAAAGAGCATGCAACAGTTATTGTCAATAAAAGTAACCATGCTCTTACACTGCAGTTTTGTCAAGACATAGTAAGGACCCCATGGTTAAATTGTGGAAGGAACCTATCCACTTGACAAAAGGAAAAAACCAGACCTTCCCCACCATTTCTTAGTAACTATGTGGCCCTGATTTAGCAATATTTGGAATAAATCTTTTTTGGGTTTTTGTTCATAAATTCTCCTTTCTTTTTTACACAGATGATCCTCAAGCCAAAAATGTTTTGCTGCTTAAAGAAGAGCAAGCAGAATCTAGGGTTGTAGTCTGGAATAATTGTGTCAGTCAGCAGGGAATAGATTCCTTCTGCTCTCCCCTCCTGAGATTGCCCTTAAAAGCTGCTTACAGTCCTAACCACTTAAGTACAAGAAAGATGTAAGTACCCTGAAAGTAATGGAAAGAGCAACAGGGATTAAGGGGCTGCAGGGATTAATTTACAAAGAACTATTTTTAAAGCATTGCACTTCATAGACATGGTTTCATCCTCTGTGGAAGTGCAGTACACCACTACCACCACTGTAGTGACCCAGGGAAAGCCCCTTCTCCTGCCATCATCTGTAACCTGTACATGATCCTCCCATCAGTTTTTTCATCAATTTTTTTTTCTCCCTTGTTGTGCTGCATCTCTGAAGTGTATATTTGTAGGTCATAAAAACTGCAAGGTTAGTGACAAACTGCTGAAGCTACAGGGCAAAGTTCACATATGAAAATGTTCCTGACTACCTCAAAAACTCCTGGCACAGAGATACAATTGACTATGGTGCAGCCTCTCAAAGGAAGTAGTGCAAACTTTATAGTTCAAAATATTTTAAATAAGACCAGACAATGCTTGAAGGAAGGTACTCCAGCTATTTACATTGTGTAGTTCCCTTCACAGCCTGGTCTCAGAGTGCTGAACCAATAACTACAAAATGAAATTATCAGTGCTTATTCTTCAGGAAATCAGTATTTTTTTACTTTTCTCCAAAGTGCCAAGATACAGACTGAGGAGTGAATTTCATGACTTAATTCACAGCACAGGGTTGCTGCATGCCCCTGTCTCCAACTGACCTGAGTCAATAACTAAGGCAAAGCAAACACAGCACCCTGCTGTTTCAGACCTTAATGCACCTCCCTCAGGAACACAACCAAAGAGCAGGTTACTGGAGACAGCTCTGCAGACATGGCTCAGGACTTTAAATGTGAATGAAACAAAGTGTGAAATCGGTATGTAATCTGATAGCAAACCAATGAAAAAACAGCAGGACTAATGGTACTAATCTGGTAATAGAGGAGCTGTTGTATTTTGACTGAAGATGCATCAAAGACACACTACACAGCAGAAATATGATGAATAAGCTTTCCAGCTACATACAACAAACCCTGAAGGTTTTAAGGTTACTGCTCTTTCTCGGGAAATTAGCTCAGGACTGTATGGTTTTGTAGGCAGTAAAAGAAAGCACTTTTTAGAAATGAACCTGTGCATCAAAAATGTGAAAATCATAAGCAAAAAAACCCCAAACATTTTGTTCTTGGTGATACAGGCAGTAACACATGGTTGAACTATGAGAGATTAGACTACCTGGCCCATTTTTTTTGTTTATTTGACTGATGTAATGAATCTACTCTTCAACTTTAACCAGTATCACTTCAGGTACATGTTTGTTTGAAATCAAGCAGCACAAAGTGAATTCTCACTGGAACATAAGGTGAATTTTTCAGACTCTGCTTTTAAATCAGTAACCAGGGACAGTCTGCAATAGGCAGTGCCCAACATACAGAGGCTTAGTGAAGATACCATGATTACAGGTAACCAGAATTGGTCACTATTTAGAAGTATGAAAACAGTACAAAGAACTATACAAAAACATTGTTAATGTACTTTGGTACCAGTGCTGTTCTTCAGGTGCTGATCTTCTTTTTCTTCTCATCATGAAGAAGACTGAGACCAAACTGAGGAAGGAAGAGCAGAGTGAGGAAGTGCAGTGAGTTTTGCTGATCTTGCAAACTCATGCTGCTGCACATTTCATGATCAGCTTATCATTTTGCTCCAGCCAAGAGTGCATTCGCAGAATGGTAACTAAAAGAAGAGAGAAACAGAGCATAGGTGGCAGCTGATGCCTCCATAAGCTTTACTTCTGTGACTCTGGTCATATCCCATTGACAACACCATACAAAGAAAATTGTTGATATTAAAATCATGAAGCACTGAAATGGGCAACCCCAGGAGAAGCTCCTTCTGTTCAGCATTTCAAAGAGCACTTTTAAAAGTCACAGACAAACTTCCATCCTGGAACAACTAGTGAAAGTCAAGAAAATCAGGTACATTTTCCTGCCAGCAAAGGCGACCTCTCTCTCCTCAGTCTTCAGAGACCTTGACTGTTGGCTGAGGTGATGCCACTTCCCGTGGTAGGTATCCTCACTGGTGGAGTGGTATGAGAAGCATAAAAGGCCGTGATGCTATGCAAACATTGCTCAGCAGTAACTGAATAGAAAAACATTTCCATATTATCAACCTACTTGTCAGCAAAAATCCAAAACATAGCCCTATACTAGCTACTTTGAATAAAGTTATCTCTACCCCAGCCATCACAAACATCAAAACGACAGTCAGTTTTTCCCCACATGACATGCAGACCTGGAGACACCTATTTCACTGTTGCCAATATCACACACCATTGTGGATGTAGCAAAAGTTCCATGCTCACAGCATGTATGGCTGGTCCCCCATGCCTTCTAAATTTTGAAGGCTAAAAGTAGATATTAACAGAGCAGAACTGCCCTCCTCAGAGGAGGAGCTCTCCTAGACCATGCATCCTAAAGCATGTACGTCAAACAAGTAAGAAACTCACATCCTAAAAACACCTTTTATTGACTTCAAAAAAATCCTAAGGAAATTTTTATTTGCAGGAGTCTGTGGTGTATATTTCTACAACTTCTATATGATCACCACCATATGTCCACAAGGAAATTATAGTTCAATGAACAGCCTTGAGAGCCCTTGCTAATGAACAAGTATTAGTTTACCTGTGGGATCTGACATGAGTAAACAGAGCTGTGTGAAATCACTCTTCTGTGAAAATCTGATGCTCAAACATGGGAAAATTCAAAACCTGTGATGTTTCACTCCCCCCCTTTCCATGAGGTTACACAAGACCTCCAGAACTGCAAGGTTAACAACATATTGCTGGTTCTAGAGTGCAGTCATAAATAAAATAACTAATAACTTGGAAGTACAATAAGTGATAGTTTGATAAAACCAGGGATTTTAATATATATGATCACAGGTTTTTTCTGCTCTATCTCTAACCCATCCCACCAGAGAGGAGTCTGGGGTTGTACAAAGACTTGGTAGTGGACGCTGACCAAAGGGATATTCCATACCATATGGCATCATGCTCAGTATATCACATAGAAAGGATTCACCCATATATTACATAGAAAACAAGGAAAAAGAGAATGCTGTTAATACTTCGAAGGACTTTGTCATAAAAGCAGTCGAAGCATATTGGTAGTTGAGGATAATCTGTGATTGATTGGCTCATTCTGACTATGCAGCAAACCTTTCAAGAGAAAACACAATGCTTTTCTTGAAAAATTATGGTGCACATCAGACAGCATCCAGCTATGGTGCCTAGTTTGCCATGCCACTTTCAATAATATTTGTCCATCTATTTTGTTACCTTTTCTGCCTGCTTCCTTGGCAACAGGATAGTATCTTATGAGCTATGACCATAAACACAAATTATAACTTCTGATTCTTTGGGCTAAGGGGCATTAGACAGCAGATGAACAGTGGCCCCATTGGGCCGCTTTTTAGCAGAGGGTGGAAATGGTATACACGGGCAGAACTGCCCTTTGCTTGTCCTTGAAGGGGAAAAGGCCCCTTGCCTCAATAGCTCACAGTTAGCTAGATATTATAATGTTATCAAGACATATTTTTAATCTTTTTAATCCAAGAAGGTTAAAATGCCTCCATTCTCCCTCCAGCCTCCTCCTTTGCCTGCAACCAGGAGTTGGCAGGACGCAGGGTATGACAAGGCACAGTACCAAACTCCTGGGGTCTAGTTTTACATCTTTGATCACCAGAGATCAGAATAAGCCAGAGGCCTCATAAATCTTGCTCATGATGCAATACGCACATCTTCCTATACCAGTTTTCCATATTATTTTCCATATGTTTTTGTGAAATGGTCAAGGCAATGTGCTTATAAGTAAACCTAATTTGTCCATAGACAAACAGTTTAAAATGTCTGAGGGGACTGATTTCTTTGCATTAGCAGAGCATGCAGAGCTATTTAAAAGCCACTAACCAGGCACCCCAGCTTCTTGTGTTCCCCACACTATTCTAATTACATGGAATGGGAAAGTGACTGATAATTTGCTCATATAAGCCAAAAAATATTACTTGTCCCAGTAAAAATAGTAAATGATTCTCTACCATTAAAAGCAGGAGACATGTTTTTGAAGATGGAGAATTTTGGCTCCAAAAAACTGCAGATCCTGAGTATACTTTCTCATTTCAGTGGCATTTAAACGAAGGTGGAAGATCTTAATTTAACCATTAGGGGTCAGTAAATCCCAGGTTATTCATCAGTTTGTTGAACTAAATTAAAAAAAAAATAGAAACAAGAATAATTACAGCATCTCTGGACAGTTGGGCGAAATGCTGGTTGAAATAGAGTCTGGGAATAGACATTTGAAGAGTAAAATTGTAGTTTTTATCTGAATATGACCACAGATGAAAAAGGGTCCCTATCCTTCAGAATTTGTCAGTGTTCTCTTTGTAAGCCTTATTTCAATAACTTAAACAAAGATTAAAGCAAATGACTGTCCAATATAAGGAGCAGGATCAATCCAGGGAGCAGAGGGCTGGAACTAGAGAACACTTTTCTCATACATGAAAGTGTAACTACTACACTGTGCTGCACAGTTGCATTCTTGTATGCTGCTGCCCTCTCAGCTCAGGGAATTGTCCTTCCTACTATGCAGCAGCTCAGCTGCAGTGAGAAAGGTGCAACAAAATAATGACTTCTGCACACATACTGATCAACAGGAAAGTTATACTAGCCTTCTGATATTACTGCCACTAACAGGAAATCATCCTAATCTAAATAGAGTAACTACACATGATTTAATAATGTCTGATCCTAATCGATGCAACTTAAATAATATATCTATTGATCAGGTAAAACTGAATTTGCTTTCTGATCCCTCACTAGAGAAAAACTTGGGTTCATTTCTAAATTGAAATGAACCTGCTCTCTCCAAATGGATTTTGCTATCTTTTCTGTTAGCCTGTCTGAGGCTAACTTGATGTATGCTACATCTGATGATTCCTCAGATTTGGTAAACAACTCTTCGCATTTTAATGTTACTGGGTGCCCAGGTGCTAACCTGTAGTTTGGAGGCATCTCCCTGCTCCATGCAAGCAGGATGGACCATTTGTCTTGCCATGACAGATTGCCAAGTTACCTAATATGAGCCTTGATGCCTGACTGCCCAAGTATTTTAAAGAGGGAATACAAGCACCAGTGTAATGAAGAGCGTCCCCTGATGTGCATTCTCTCTCATTGTGGGCACATGCCAGGAGATGAGACAGACACAGATCTTCTAATCACTTACAGGAAGACTATTAGGCTGCCACTGTGATGTCCCTGTCAAAAAGACAAAAGCCTACCTGAATAGAATATTCTTGGTGAAAATGTGTTTTTAACAGGGTATTAAGGCTAAGGGGAAACTTCTCTAGAGTTGCCTGCAGTCCTGTGTCAGACAGTCTGATGTCCATGAGAGGTAGACCATTGAAATGATGAATAGGCATAAAGCAACAGTGATGATCAGAAGAAAAACAAAGAAGCTGAAACAGTACTCTTGTCTAGCCCAGCAAAATAAGGCTGGGGATAGTCGTGACAGTTGACTATAAATACACTGAGGGGTGAGTGTTGAGGAGGGAGACAAGCTATTCAGAATGAGGAACATTCTTGGCTAAGAAACAGATGGGTATAAATTGCCTGTAAATAAAATTTCAGCTGGAAATCAGGAAAAGATTTCCAGATCTCTCAAATGCCTCTATTTCTCTTGGGTAGCAAAAGAGTAATTTAAATTTAGATCTTTGATCATTAAAAAAATTATGAGATGTGACTGCCCACGACAGCAGGGGACTAGAATGGGTGATCCAGCAGGCCTGTAGGTTTGTTTGCTTGCCAGAACTCTTCAAACATCCTTTACAAACAGGTCTCAAATAATGGCTCTGTAGGGTCCAGTTCTGCTAAAAGAATCCCTTGCAGTGATGAAATTAAAGCTTCCAGCTGCTGCTGATTGACAAGTGATTGCCAAGGCCTGCTTGAGAGACAACACGGAGTGACAGTCTGTAAGTCATGTGAGCTTTATGTCAGCAAGGAGCACCGAACCTGGATGGGTAAAGAACCTCCCCTTATTTATGACTACTGGATATTTGTGATGAAACATGGTCCTGGGATAAAGGAATAAAAAAAATTATGGCTTCTCTAAAGGCAGATAGGCAAAGAACAAGGCTCTTGCTGAGGCTGTGCTCAGCACAGAAGCGAAAGACATTGCGAATATGTTTCAGCATGTGCTCAGAAGCTTCTTTTATTCTGAAGAAATAAAACTGAAGTAATAAAACAAAAGGAACTGAATCCTGTGGTTGGGGATTTGAACTCAAGCTGGTGACTCAGCCCTGTGGCATCCAGAAATAGTATTCTGCATAAAAATAAAATGCATGTCAGCAACAGGTTCTTCCTTCTGAGAAGAGGCAAGGCCACCACACTGCATTGGTGACTGCCACAGTGGTGGGACAAGGAAAGACTTTGCCATCACTCCCAGGGAAGCCAAAAGCAGGTAGGGCCTTCCAGAACCCTGCAATAGCAGGTATTGCAAAGATTAGAGGATAGGGTTGTTGATGTCATAGGGTCACTGCAAAGCCTCTGTCTGTCAAAGACAACATGCTAGTTGATTTTGTTCTGCAAAGGTAGAAGATGAAGTTCATGTTCTTCTGTCCAGGTTCAGGAACAGTCTGATTAGGCACATTGTGTGTGTTCAATAACTCTCATTAATGTCACCAGTTTAGGTCTTTTTGTAAATAATGTATCATTCTGTGTTAATAGAGAGGAGTGCTGCAAGATTGTCAAAATAATAGACAGCTGGGTGTATGTGACATTTTAATAACTCTTTCTTAAGTATCATGGCCCTTATCATCATCCTAACTCATTGATAAATGATTTCATCTTTTATTTTCTTTAATCAAGAACTCTGGAACTAAATAAATCATTTTGCTTAATGGGAGCAACAAAGTTACTTGAATAATACAGTTTCAGAACTCAAGGCAGATGTCACTTTTAAACAATGTGCTATATGGGTCAAGGTGCGGATAAAAAAGGAGTGGAGACTAGGGTGAAAAAGACAAAAAAAAACAGAGACAAAGGCAAAAAATTAATCTGTTTCAGTTTAGAAGAGAGCGCATCACATTAAAAGGCTAGAAGATAAACACATCATCAGCTCTGTTTTAATCACTTAGGGGAGATATTCTAAGAAACTTCATCAACTAAGCAGGAAGTTGCTGTGTGGCTAATAAGGAAGACTGGATGAAATAACAACACAAATAGCCTCAGGAAAAAACCCATGATATAAACTGATGACTACAGCTAAAAGCTGCTATTTAAACATTTTTTATTGATGTAAGAGCTATCATGTGTTCTCCATGCTGCAGTATTCACCATGAAGGTCATATTGGAAACAATGCCTATTGATCTGGGCCTATGTAAGAGAAACGTTGTAGATGCAGAATAACGATTTGGTCCCTCACCATGCACTAAGGCTGTGCACGTTTGAGCCCAACACAAACCATTTCTGACAGCTCTCTGCATACTGCCCAATCCTCCTCCCAGAGTTGGGGTGTGAGCTGGGGGTCCTGCAGGAAGAAACTTTCTTCTGGGGTTGTGCAGCAAATGTCATTCCCTGGGCACTGCTTATGTCTCACTGCGCTGGGGCAAAAGAAGTCCCACAATATAGTGTAGTTATGTGAGCAGATCATCGCAGCAAGGGCTGAAAGCTACTATTCATACCAGCCTTCCTATTGATTTCAAGGCAATTATCTGCCTGAGTAAGCCCTGCTCAGCTGAGAGAAGGGTTACAAAGTCATGGCCAGAGACTTCTGAAAGCTCCTATCAGTCCCAGATATGTGTGTTGTGAGTCCTGTGATCTATTTTCATGCAGTTCCTACAGTCCTGAGAGTTTACGCAATTATTCTCTGTCCTCCTGTTTTAGAGTTATTGTATGCAGCCATGGAATTGATCCCTTGGTGTCTTTTAGAAAGATTTGGGATGTGACTGAGTTTGGCAAGCTTCCTAGAAGGTCCAAAAGTAAATAGCCCTGCCAATGTTCTTTGCTACTAGCTAGCCCTTGACATGGTTTCATAAATCTAGCTTGGACTTGTGAGGGTCTGACAAGAGGAGAGGTCTGTGTCCATCTTGGCTGCTGTTCCCTGAAGACAAACCAGCCCTTTTTCAGAGTCCTAGAAGAGCATAATGAGCTGAGAAGAATCACCATTTCTGGGCTGTATGGTCTGCACCATGTACTAGGACTGCCTGAAGACAGAGGTGGAGGAGATGCCATCAGCTTTGATAAACTGAGAGAGAGGTGGCTAAAGAGGCACCCCAGGAACTGGCTAACCACAGCAGCCTTGTCAAACAGATATCCAAATTGCATCCTGTTCAGTTCTGGGCACATTTTAAACTGACTGTGCTATATCTGGACTGTAACTGGCCATCAATTCTTCCATCCCTTATAGTCTACAGAGTAGAAAGAGCAACAGTAAACATTTTCTTACAAGCAAAAATGAACATTTAATCTAGAAGGTGAAGTCTTGAGGAGCAATTTTCAGGATATGGTTCCTAAACATTTACAGCTGTAGAGAAGTTGAGCAACTCAGTGGACTAAGATTATGCAGGCAAAATTTAATTCTATTCAGCTTCTGGTTTAGTACATAAATTTTGGTCAGCCATTTACTCTTGGCATTCTTCTTTATGGATAATGGTACAGCGATAGGACCCAGTTCAGGGCATGCTCTTATACTTGAAATTACAAAGGTCATATAACTGCTAAGCATCACTTGTGTTATGTCAGTTATATTACCTTAGGGACTTGAATGGTGATGACAAATCCTTAGTAACAGGAGTGTTACAGATATTAACCCATCTACAAATACAGGTAAATCTTATCTTTGTGTGTATTTTGTATGTAGATTGTATTTTGTATTTGGTGTGGATCACCAAAATCAGTCTTTTGCTTCACACACATTAAATAACCAATCCTAAATCTTAAGAATTTGTGGCTATCTGTCGCACAAATCCTCTGCAAGAGCTTGCAGATGGCATGTGTTAAGCATGACCTGATTTGCTTTCTTCCTCTCTTTTCAGGGGTGCAGATCCACACACTGAAATCATGAAGACTTATTCTCATATTGCCATGCTTTTCTTGTCATTCATAGACCTTGCTGTATTGAGTGCCACTAACATTTAAAGTACTATGAATATGTTCAGTTAGTAATGAAAGTGTTCAAGGTTTTCCCAGCTACTGTTCATCACCTAACTAGTACTGAAATATGAAGAATGTATATGCTTGAGCTTTGCCATTTTTTCTTAGAGTACATTGGTTCTCAAAGAGCGTGATGAAAAATTTTGTAGGATCAGTGTCTGAGGTGATATCCAGAAAGACAAGGGTCATGTGGTCCTCCAGCACCTTGTTTTCCAGATGTTGAAATGGAGACACTGATTTTTATTGAAAGAGGACAGAAAAAATTGCCTTGAGAGTAGCATAATAGCAGAGAAATAATAACAAAATCACTTAGGAGTTATTTGCACTCTTGGATGCATTTGAGATGTCCATAATACATTCATTTCATTAAAATGCATGGCATTTTGCTAAGCATGAATTGAGTGGAGATAAGGTGTTTGTGGCTGATGCAAGGACAACACTAGCTATTCTCAGAGATAATTGCAGTCCTACCACTGCAGATCATAAAAAACCAATCTGTAATCATAAAGTTATTGTACTCTATTTGAAATGTTGGGGGGGAAAAATGCAATTCCTAGTAGTAAGTGAAAATGAAGCATGCAATATGATGTTTTCATTTAGGAAGGGACCTTTAGTGGACTTCCAGTGAGACCAACCCAAAGCAAAATCAGATCTGTTAGGTAGCGGCTGACAGACATATGTCTCACCTTTTCATAAAAATCTCCATAAATAAAGATTCTCCACCCTTCCATTGTAAATTTAGATTTGTTTTCCCAAAAGAGAAATTTATAAGTCTGAACTAATTTCACTGGAACAACATTCTTTTATCAGAAGAAGTTTCATAGCAGTGATCTGTACTCTCTCACTCCACTTGTTGGAAGAAATCGCCCACGGCCAAGAGGGTGTCCAGCCTCACAAGCCCAAATGTTGTCCCTCCTAGCACTGGCAAGACTCTTGACCAAAGTAGCCACAGTGTACTGCCTGATCATTTTATAAATTCTACCAATGTAGTGCAATTTCCTCTGCTGTGACAGATTTTGCAGCCACTGTCATATGCCACTGGCTCCCCAGATCCCCTGAGAGGCAACTGATAGACCTGACTCACTATTCTTTCATGGAAGTGGCAGTCTGTGCCCAGTCTGTGTGGTTGAGAGGAAGTGACTGCAATGGACCTGACCCTTGCTGGCAGAGGGAAGCTCACACATGCAGGGCTGCAGAAAGCCTCACTCATGGAACATGCTTTTTCTTTCTGAAGGAACAGCTGTCAGTAGCCATTTCCTTATGTTTTTTGCAATTGGAATGTTGAAAATCCCATTCAGGATGCCTAAAGAAGGTCACAATTATGGCTGTCTGACAAAGTCAAGGTTTCTGAGCCCTGATGCCCATCATACTTATTTATGAGGCCCTCGTACTTAGAATCTGGCCCTCATATTGCAAGTCCTCATCATTCATTTAATTCCTTGATTTATTTTTTTTAATAGACATTAAGGTGTAAGACGTTTACCTCTCTGTTATTCTTCCACTGAGATTCATACTGGGATGGAAAAAAATTTGCATTTTCTCCTGACATGTAAATGTTATAGCTGACTCACAAGTGTTCCTGCTTCTTCAGGTCTACAGCTGCTCTGTCCCATTCTGACTTGAAAATACCATGAGATTTGGGAAGGACCCTTGCTTATATATATAAGTAATATAATATCTTAAATTTAAAATACTTGCATTTGTGTCATGTTCCCCTACATTTATTTAGATCCTTTCCTTTTTCACTCCCGTAATTTTTCTATCATGTAAGACTTGCAAACAATTTCAAGCAATATTCAAAACACCAACCTTTATCACATCCGTTTATTCTGTTGGTACAGCTTTTCTCTCATTTTATTTTTCCTTTTTGACCTCATAGAATCATAGTCTAGAATCATAGACTATGTGAAGTTGGAAGGGATCCATCAGGATCATCAAGTCCAACTCCTGCAAAGCATCCCAAGAATCACACATGAGCCTCAGATCATTGTCCAAACACTTCTTGAACTCTGTCAGGTTTGGTGCTGTGACCACTTCTCTGAGGAGTCTGTTCCAGTACTCAACGACCAGAAGTGTGAAAACTTTTTCTTGATATTGAACCTAAACCTCCCTTGACTCAGCTTCTTGCCATTTCCTTCAATCCTATCACTGGTCACAAGAGTGAAGAGATCAGTACCTGCCCCTCTGCTTTCCCTTGTGAGGATGTTGAACACCACAATGAGGTCTCCCTTCAGTCTCCTCTCCTCCAGGATGAACAAACCAAGTAACCTCAGCTCCTTCTCATACAAGCTTCTCCTTCAGACCCTTCATCATCCTTACAGCCCTCCTTTGGACACTCTCCAATATCTTAATGTGTTTTTTATTGTGGTTCCCAAAACTGCACACAGCACTCGAGGTGAGGCCACAATGGTGTGGAGCAGAGCAAGACAATCCTCTCCCTTGCCCACCTGATGCCCTCCAGGATAGGGTTGGCCCTCCTGGCTGCCAAGGCACTGCTGACTCATATCCAACTTGCCATTGACCAGGACCCCCAGGTCCCTTTCCAACCTCTCATTTCCCAACCTCTGCATACAACCACGGTTTCCCTGTCCCAGGTGCAGAATCCATCTCTTGCTGTTGTTAAACTTTGTATGGTTGGTGACTGCCTAGGCCTTTAGCTTATTGAGGACTCCCTGCAGGGCCTCTCAGCCCGGAGGGAGTCAATAGCTTCTCCCAATATAGTGCCATCAGCAGACTTACTTAATATTCCTTCCAGTCCTGCATCCAAGTCATTAAAGAAGATGTGGAAGAGCACCAGGCTGAGGATGGGGCCCTGCAGAACTCCAGTAGTGACAGGACTCCGGGCTGATGTCACAACATTATTATATCTCTCTGTGTCTAACCCGGGAGCCAGTTTTTCAAAGCATAGCATAACATCGTTATTTAGCTGAATGCTGGACGTGTTGTCCAGAAGGATACTGTGAGCGGTAACAGCAAAAGCTTTGCTGGAATCCAAAAAGATTACATCTACCGGCTTTCTCAGATGAACTAGGAAATCAGGTTCAACAAGCAGGATTCTCCCCTCATGAAGGGGAAGCCAGGGTGCTGGCTGTGACCAACGACTTTGTTGTTCTCCAGGTGTTTTTCAATACTAACCAGAGGAGTGTTTTCCATAGTTTTACTGGGCACTGAAGTGAGACTGACAGGCCTGTAGATTCTGCGGTCCTCCTTCTCTAAAACAAATCAGTGTGATGAAGGAAGAATGCATTTTCCTTTGCTGCCCCTCTTCTAAAACTTCGCAGTTTGGCAGGCCCTGGACTCACTGCACTGTAAAACACAGGGAAGCAACCAAAGACTGCTTTGATTAGTGTTCCCTGTATTTACCTCTTATTTCTCATTATCTCCTTTCTTTGGGGCCTTTACAGTCTTTTCTATCTTTATCGTATTTGACCTCTGCTTAGT
Organism: Donacobius atricapilla; assembly: GCA_013397315.1. Classification (NCBI taxonomy): domain Eukaryota; kingdom Metazoa; phylum Chordata; class Aves; order Passeriformes; family Mimidae; genus Donacobius; species Donacobius atricapilla. Next base: position 542,737 of record WBMY01010831.1, on the reverse strand, counting down.
TGATATGTCTCTGTTTTGATCTGTTTCAGTCCCCATATAGCTCTTCTCTCCTGCCCTCTCCCTTAGCACTTTCTCCCACAAGCATGCAAAGAAACCCCCCCATTGCTGGCACTTTTAATCCCTTTGGCTTCTCCAGTTATTCTAAATATACTCAAGACCTGGGAAGACAGCGGCTATTGTTACGTCCCCAGCGAAGAGCCAGCAGAAAGCCCCAGTGTGCCAGGTCTGCTCAGCGGCGACCCCGCCGGCCGCTGTTTATTGCTGTTGGCCTCTGGCCAGCCCAGCCCAGCCCGTGGGCTCACTGGCGGCGCTTGTTCTGGTTGCTCCGGCTGGATTTCAGGAGCCCCCTGAGGAGAGCCTGGGGCCTGGAGGAGCAGTGTGCCTGCGTGTCTGTGAGCACGCCTCCATCACTACCCGGCGGCAGCCCCAGCTCCCTGTGCAGGCTCCCGCTAAATTGCCATTTTCCTGCTACCCTGAAGGGGCCTCTGGCTCCTGCACACCCGCTTGGAACTCGCTTCAGTCTCCTCCGGCATGCCTCCACGTTTCCTCACCGGTTCGGGGGGAAGAATAGCACTCAGTGAATAGCCCATTCACGCCCTGGTAGACTCACAAACCATCCAGAAAACACCGAGGTCTCCTCTGCGGAGCGGGCTCGGGCAGGGGCTCCGGCCCAGGACGGAGCAGGCAGCACCGGGCATGGGCTGGCACGGCAGGCTGTGCCAGGGCAGCCCCTGCCCGGGACAAGGCCATCGTCCCCATCGCTCCCTGCAGACCTGGCACCAAATCATCAGGCGGCAATAGCCTCTAAAAGGAGACTTGTGCGTCTCCTTCAGCTCCAAGCAAGGAGCTGGATCATTTCCAGAGGCAATGTTTTGTGTACTCATCTGGAGGTTGTGTAAATAAATCGGTTCAAGGAAATTAACTGGGTTTTACGAGTGTAAAATCTGCAGCTTCTCCTCTCTGGACCCCCGGTAAGCAGTTGGCTGCATCAGACTACTGTGCTCCATATGCTGCCCTTGGGCTGGGCAAATCTCTCTGCTGCCCAGGGAAAAATGCTGGTAGGGCCCGGGGTTTCAGTCATTCGTACGTATTAACTGGGGAACATCTCTACCTTGTGCATGCAGGATCTTTCTATGCTTAGTCGTATGCAAAGAATCTGCAGCCCCAAAAGACTGGGACTACTTTTAAGCCTCTCTAGGTGAAAGTTAATATGCTTTAATGGTATTTTCCACTGGCACTGCTGGTGATAACCCTGGTACCTGGGCTCCTACTGTGGATAGAATCACTATTACCTTACATTTTAAAAGATGCCTTGGGAAGTCTCCAGCTGGGAAAACAGCTGAACATAGCAATGGTGCTCTTATGTTCAAACAGTTGCCTTGTTTGTCTATTTTGACAGAAAAAAAAAGTTGAGGAAACAACCCTGAGCCTGTTCGGTTGGATTGGTGCTTACTTCTGGAGTTCTATACATCATATTTTCATATCACACACTTTTTCTTAATTTAACTGAACTTCAAATTTTGGCAAAGGAAAATAAAATTTTAGGTACAATCTGTCACAAGAGTGGGATGAGGGGCCTTCCTTTCCAAGCCTGACTGGACTTCTGTAAATTTTTGTAAAAATCTCTTTTCACACTTTCATTTCTAAAACTGAAACAAGGTTGTTTGGATGCTCACCTCACAAGTCTCAAATGGCTTTTGAGGTGAAAATAATTTCCCACTCTTCAGTCCCCTTTCCCTCTTACATATTTCTTGGAGGCTTAGACCATCAGAGATGCTGAGAGGACTCTGTTTTTTTAACAGGGATCAGGCTGGATAGGCACAACACAGGGGATCAGGGGTCTAGGCTCATAATGCTCCCGAAGCTCATGACAGTAACTTCATCTTGCCTGTAAGTGTTCCCCGTGTGTACAGTTCAGCAACAGACACATTCAAGGGCTACATGTATGGGTAGCTGCATAGATAGGAAGGTAAATGGGGTTTTTGAATATCCAAGATATTGCTGCTATCCATCCAGAATAAAAAAACAAATTAGTAACTCGATCTTACTGTCATTACACAGGTAAGAAATTGATTAAATCAGTGTGACTAATCCTGTGATTAAGCCCCTGCACACCAGGGGCTTAATCTCTTTTGAGAAAATCCCAATTTTACAGGAGTAAAATGATCCTACGACCAGTCTATGACAGCTGATATTTAAAGCATGTGGAAGAAGAAAACATACTTAATTAGTTTTGAGGGATATTTTTATATTTAGGTAATTCTATTATACATGAGGAGCAATTGCATCTTTGAGTCTCCTGTTGTAAAGTAGTGATAGTTTTTATTAGAAAATTAAGATCATCTGAATGCAAAGCTCTTTCAGGACTGCACAGTAATTTTGAAGCATGAAATGAAGAATGTGGTTCTTTGAGAAAATGTAATGACAGGGAGGGGATGCAGCTTCCTTTTTCAGGAGTCACATTTAAAAGGCAAGATTAGAAGTGCATTATCTTGATACAGGATTACAGAAAGTCCACTTGCACAACTGGTGCAACTGGCTCTGAGAGGAAAACAATCTGCCTGCTCTTCAGCTTCTAAGCATCAATAATATTGCAATGTTTTCAACACACTGTGAGATAACACTGAGAAAGGACTCTACTGAATTTTAAAATAATTTACAAATATATGTCTGTGTGTCTGTCTGTGTGTGTGTGTGTGCCTGTGTCTTTGTATGGCTAGCCATTATCTTTTTGCCATTTCCAGTTTATTAAATATTACACGGAGCCATTTAATTAAGTTTAACTTTTTATTATTTCCTTTGACTCTTATTTTTGAATGTCCCTCTTTCAGTGTGCTTTCCAGAAAGGGAGGGAAGAGGGAGATGAATAAACATCCATAGCTGGGTCTTGTTTTCAGAGCAGTTCAGTACATTCCTGCAAGCTGGGTAGAAGAGGAAGGGTGTCTGCTGTGTTTTCTCAACATTACAGGCTGTCCAGACAATTCAGAGGTCATTCATTTGCAGGAGAGTGGCACATTTAGCCCATCTATGTATACTGAGTGGATCCAGAAGAAAATGAGAGCACAGACTGATGCAGCCAGCATGCCTTCCAGGTGGGATGAGGTGATCTGTGAACTGAGCCATTAGACAGAAGAGTTTGCCTACAGTTTTATGAGAGCATCATGGGCTACCTACAAGGCTGAGACAGCGAATCCTCGGCAAATGATTTCTATAAATGGCCCAAAATTTCTAACCAGTTTATATTCTTGGTCTCTACAATTATTGTGTTTGTAGGTACCTAAACTGCTCAAATAGAAGTTGTGTGTGCCATTAGGCATTTGCAGGCACAGTGCTTCAAAGGCCAGGTGATATCTGAGCTAAATCCTTACCCTGGTTAGCCTTCACCACCCATCCCTAAATATATGCTTAGAAAATACAAACGTTCAGAAACTATGGAATCTGATTTTGTAGAAATGCCCAGTGTTGAAGTCTATATCTTTTGAATTGGTGCATTTGGTGTATTTTTTGGAGATTTTTTTGGAGTGTCACTGCACCTTTGTACAAGTGCAGGTCCCCTGTGATGTTGCAATGTCTATGTGCAGCGTCACAAATGCTACACCAAGACCTGGTGGAGAAGGTAACTAATAAACCAGCACCAAAAAAATAAGAATTGGCAAGACACTTGAGATGGTCAGGTCTTCTTCCTTTTGTCATAGAAAAAGTTCTCTCTTTTGTAGCCCCTTAATATGTAAGTTCCATTAGCAAAGTGCATGTTGTTCACTTCTCCCAGGTAACAAGAGATCAGATGAGAGGAAACAGCCTCAAGTTCCACCCGAGGAAGTTCAGTATGGGTATTTGGAAAGATTTCTTCGCTGAAAGGATTATAAGCCATTGGAACAGGCTACCCAGGGCTGTGGTTGAGTCACCATCCCTGCAGGTAATTAAAAGCTGTGTAGATATGACACTTGGGAACATGGTTTAGTGGTGGACTTGGCAGTGCTGGGTTAATGGTTGGACTTGATGTCCTTAAAGCTCTTTTCCAACCTAAATGAGTCTGTGGTTCTATGACTATTTTTTATTTCATGAAGCCAAAGGATAATAACCTGGAAATCCTATTAGTAATGAGAACATATTAGAGCTGGTAGCCTGTCCCACTTGACTTCTTGCTATCAGTGTGGGTTGCCCACAGACAGGCTGCTGGCATATTTATAACCAATAAAGGGAGTTGTAAGATATCAGAAGGCATATTCATAATCACTTTTTTCTTGGTGCCGACCAGAAGCATAATAAAAGATGCAAAGAAGGAGGAGAAATTACTCTGAAAGTCATACTCCAATAATAGCTAATGTCTCTGCTGAGCTCCAAGCCTATTTTGTGCTTGCAATTTCTCTGAAATGGAGTGGCTCAAATAATTGCCTAATGAGTCAGGCCTCCGAGGAGCAGCATTTGACATCCTGGCAGGCAAAACATAGCTTTAATTGTCAACATTTTATAATCTGAAATTTCAAATGCTAACTGATCATTTAAAAGCTGCTGATCCATCCTGATAAGACATGTATTTTCCTTATGAATGGTATTTCTTTTGATCTTTAGTTTTTGCTTGACGTATCTCTCTCTACAGTTAACAGGGGCTATCAGTCATCTGGTTCTTGGTTGTTTTTTTTCTGGAGTGCTCCATCTGATTCACCTCTTATCCCCATCTTTTTTTCTCTTGAAAATGTAATGTGTATTTGTTTAATTGCTGGCCCACAATAAGCTTCCTCATTATTCATCCATCACTATCATCAAGAGATGTAGAAAAGAATAAAAAACAAAGGGAATATATCTTTAGTGTTATTTGATGCATCTGAATCTAGTTAAAAAGGCACCAGAGGTATATATTTTGTGTAAAGAACCTGAAAATTACGGTGCTGCACAGACCCTGTTACATATATCAGGCAGAAATTTATTCTCTAACTCCAGGGCCTTCTTATGAAGGAGAGAGATTGAATTTGCTTTTCTGTATTCTATCTTTGCTTCCCTAAATTAGATACTTTTGGTTGCCTTTTCTTCTGTAGAAGAATTAGGATCTTGCTCAACCCTTCCTGATTTTTTCCACTTCACTTGACATACAGAATCATTATAATTTCCCCTTTGGCTGTTAAGCAAAATCTATCATTTACCACAAGCAGTTTTTGCCAGAAGAAACACCCAAGTCCTTTCCCCTCAATTTTTTGAGGACTATCACATGAAACACAGCTCACTTCAATGTAAAGTATTAAAGGTGAATTTTGAGCTTTTCAGCTCATTCAAGGCATGATGAGGGCCTAGTTACCCTGTCCAAGAACAGGCCAGGTCAGGGAACAAAACTTATCTGTAAAATCAGGGCACGTTTGAAAGCAAGGCCATATGCATTAAAATCTCTTATGTGATTGCTGCAGCATCCAGTGCTACAACTGAAGGCTGGGGCCAAAACTGCATGTCCATGCTCCAGGAGACCTGATCTGGTACTTTGCCAGACGTGTAAATGTCTGTTCCCAGTTCCAGAGGGAACAGAGGGCACCAGACAGACCTGGCTCTGTTCAGCAGTACCAAACTCTCATCTGTTCTCCCCAAGAAGAATGTCCCCAGCCCAGCTGCAGCACTCCCTTGAGCACATGGATGCACACAAAGGATGTGAGTGAGGAGTGGGTCAGCCTCGGCCTCACGGGAGCTGCAGCGTGGGTGGACATGGCTGTGCCTCACAACCAGACCATAGCGGGTGCCCTGTCAGATCTTGAGCTACTTAGGGCATTATGGCCAATAAGAGCTATCTGAAAGCTCTCTAATGAACAAATCTTTAGTTCCAGGGTGCAAACTGGTTGTCACATGGCTCACAGCAATAGTAAGCAGGAGTGTGCATGCTCTGCGCCCAAAAGCACTTGCCTCTGCAGCCTGGTGAAGAGAATGATTTCTCTTTGCATAGTACCACTCACTTCTCACACTCATCAGCAAATTCCCATGACAAAATGGCTTCCTAAAATACTACAAAAATGATCGGGAACCACCAAGTGGATATTAAAGTCATATCATCTTAAGTGTATAGCAAAAGCATCCATACACCTGAGCATGACCTCTGAGTTAATGTGCCATCAGAATGAAAGTTATCATTTGAGGAGCAACCAAGCACTATTTCTCATTTTTGCAATCAGAAGGAAGGATATTATTAGCCTGCTTACCTAAACTAATAAGACGGCACAAGGAACAAATGGGAGACGCTCCTAAATGATTCTTCTTTGAGTGACATTTGTGTTCTTCTGATGACAGCAACCATTCATGGGAAGGCGAGTTTTGGCCTCCTCTCTCATGACAAGCTCACAATGGGCCTGGGGAGTGGTTTACCTATTGTAGGCATTTTACTCACTGCAATTACTTCTCAAGTGTTTAATCCGTTCTGATAATGAAATGTTTGATGGACTTGCCACTCTTGAAACACATTTTCATTCTCCATAGGCTGATCACTAACCTGAGCATGGCACAACACTTCTGAGCTCTAGTCACTCACTTCTCAGCAGTGGGCAGTTTCTGGAAATGCTGAAATCTGACGGCTTGGAAAAACATCATCAACAGCAGAAATCACATTTCAGCAAAATTTATTTGAGCAGCTAAGAACTACTTCACAAAAAGTATGAATGGTAATGATGTGGCCCAGAGCACAGTGCTGTAAAAAGGCACCTAGAAACTCAGCAGGATACAGTTTAGTTTCAAACTGTTAATTTCCATCTGTTAAGAGCTACATCTTAGAGAAGAAAAGACACTGGTATAAATCCTTTTCATCTAGAAATACAGAATTTGGGATCCAAAAGGAATTTGTATTTCCCTCCCCAGACTTCTATGCTTGTTTGTGTCTGGATAAAGCAGCAGCTTTACCTCTCTGCCTCTGCAGGAGCTGTTGGGAGGTAAGACAAGGATGGCAGTGGTGCTGAATTACAGGTGGTGCTCACCTGACGCTGTTCGTCACACACACACACACACACACATGCACTTTGTTGAGAAGGCATGAACTATTTATTTAGGAAGATCTGACTCCATTATATAGTATTTCTATAAAGGCCAGGGATTGGGGGAGAAGGTTGACACCTCTCCCCGTCCCATTGGTCAAGACAACTGTCTATCAGCTGTCCATATCTCTAAGAATGGAAATGAAAACTTTCCTTGAATTTATGAAAAACATTGCCAGTGTTTTACACACCCGAGTGTGAGAACAATCTAACTAAGAAAACTGTGAAACAGAAGAGAAGGTTGAAAAAAATCAGGGCAACACTCACCTGCATTAGCTGTGCCTGCAGCAAGAGGTGTTCTGCCATCTGCTCCCCGCCATGGTCACTCTGATATCCCTGCTGTTGCTGTAAATGAGGATGAAGAAAGGTGCTCCTGTTTTAGCTTTAACTTCAGTGGACCAAAGAAACTACTTAATTCTTGTAGCCTTGAACATGAGGGTTTAACTGTGGCATGTTGAGGCGACAGCAATATCATAGTGAGAATCCTATTTTCCTATTAAAATATGGAAGAAGCATCTTCCACTGTGTAAGAAAATCTCTCCAGCTGCTTTTCTGCTCTAAGTGGAACTGTTTAGAAGGTTAAATATGAAATTCTAACCCAGTAGGAACTTGGTAGTCACTCTATTAAAAAATCACTCTATTAAATGATTCCTTGTCTCTAAATGTTGTACTTTAACAATCTTTAGAAACAAGATGCCAAATCTGAGTTGATATTTATGTATTTCCTGGTGCTGTTTAGAGCCTTGAGCTAATGGCCTCAATCCAGCAAGCATTTGCCACACTTACTTGGCACTATGACAAGTCCAAACAGTTCAAAATCATTAGTCACAAAATTCACTTTCAAATAACAAGATTAAAAAAAAAAAAAAGAGAGACATCAAAGCTCTTTCAGTTTGCTGTTTTGTTGCTGAAATAATTGTTTGTGTTTGGAATCTTATATAATTTGAGATTTTCAGAAACAGGGTCAAAGAGAAAAAGTGTTCAATACTTTGCAAGTTGGAATGAAATTCAGACTTGATAAAAAGAACAGTTTTGTTCTCACCTCTGACTTTCAGGGTATTTACTAGCACAGTTTATTTTTAGTAAAAGTAATTTTACACGCTGCCATTTGTCTAGACTTAGGCAAGAAGTAGGCATAAATTCATCATTTCAACATTAATTTTTGGCTTTGGATAATTTGTGTTTAGACATTTTGCTGAATCAATGACATACAAGTGTCTCCTGTTATAAAAACAGTGAAGTGACTTGATCATTGGCAAGAAACCACCCTTGTGTTAATGAAAGCTAGGAGGGTACAGTGCACTTATGGTGTTATTTCATTGTATTTTAATAAGATTTTTCTGCACCATGTATGCAGTTATCCAGGCTCAGCCTTGCTACCTAGTGAATAATCACCACTAGTGAGATGTAAGGAGAGTCTGCTTTGTTAGTCAAAGATGTGCAAAATTGGGAACCTGCCAATGAAGGAGGATGAAGGTGACAGAGACGTCTGCTTGCAGATCTAACCTGACATCCCAGAAGGCACAGGGTGTGTTCAGAGCCTGGATCAGACCTGGTAGAAAACCTCTCCCATTAAACGAGCCCCTGGAAAGCTGAGAGTGAGCCCTTTCCCGGGGTCATGGGAAGGAGTAAGGATTGCTCTCCCCCGCACCTCCAGCTGAGGGCAAATGCTGGGGCAGAAATCAGCATCTAGATAGGATGGGATGGCCAGGAGACAGCACTTGGCAAAGACTGCAGCTTCCCACTGAGGAGGCAGTAATAGTTGAAGAAAGAGAGTACATCTCACACAGAGAAGTTAGACTGTTATCAGGCACAGCCTGAGCCAACTAGTAAAGAGGCAGATACTGCATGTTCTGAAAACAGAGCACTAAACCCCACCCCAGGAATGAAAAGGGACAAGAAAGAAAAGAGAGGGATGACTACCTTGGAGGTCTGTATGCTAATATAAGAAACATGAAAAACTAATTGAAGAAAAAATTCATCCACAATCAGAATTATTTCTTAACTGATTTTATAAGTGAAGGGACAGGATACATTTATGTTTTATTTTGGGTAAGTGGAGAGAGAGGGTCACGTTTCTGAGCTGTGCATATGGTTGTGTCTGTCTGCTAGGAGCACCAGTAGTCTTTGAGCATAAAAAGGAGGGGAAGCAGCCCTGCTGCAATGGAGATTTTTATCTGTTTCTCAGAAAAGGAAAGGCTCCTCTGGATCTTGTCTCTGCTGAGAGAAGAGGGGTTGGTCCAAATGGTGAAGGGAAAAGGCAAGCCCTGTGACAGGGATCATAAAGAAAGGTACTTCTGACATCTAGCAAGAGAATAAACAAAAAACCAGTAAAATTAAAATAGAGGATTTGAGAAAATAGAGCATCAGTGAACTTAGAGAATGGAGAGAGAAGAAACACAGGAGGAAAAGGAAGTTTAAAGGCAGCTCTTTAAAAGGTAACTTCAAAAAGACAAGCACAGATAATTTCCTGCAAAGGAGATACAGGAAGTGTAGTAAGAAGCCCCTTCTGCTAATTCAGGAGTATTTCAGTGACCTGAAAATTATTTGACATTGAAAGTAGGTCAAGTTAATAGGAAGATATATGTCAGACTAGCACAAACCTATGAGGACAAAATCAGAAAGGCCAAGGAGTAGAACACAATAGAATTAACACAGGATGTTATAAGAAAAGAACAGAAAAAATATTTGGGAACAACATTTGCTAGAACATGAGGATGAAAAACACAGTACACTGCTGAGTGCAAGAGTAGTAGCTTTCTGTGTATTGGCTGTAGCACTGCTTTTGACTTTGCTTCCCCAGGGAGTCTCATAAGCACACTAAGGAAACAGTTTTATTGAAAACACTATGAAATTGTACAAGTGACTGGAAAACTATACTTCTTGAGAAAAGTATGAGTAAATCTGTGCTAGACATTCTCCTGGTATTATTCAATATTTAATGGTTTGGACACTAGACAATGGAGCTCTCTTGTACAGGTCACAAGCTGAAGTATGCAACAGGAATTCTAAATCACTTTGAAAAACTGAAGTAGCCTGAAATAGATAATTTAGGTTTCAAGAATACAAGATGGGAAACTGTGGACCAAACAACTGCTTTTTGTTAAAGGCTATGGGTGTGGATGACCTGGGTTGATGGTGTTGCGCAGCCATGACAATGTAGCTTCCAAGGGATGCAAAAAGGAGTTGTATGGAAGACACATTCTGCCTTTGTTGTAACTGGTAACATCTCAGCTGTGCTTTAAGAAAGGTGGGACTAGGGCAGAAGCAGAAAGATAAAGACCAAGAGTCCACAGTCTTGGAGGCAAGAATGGAAACACTGGGGCTCTTAGGCAAGAGAAAGCGGAGAAGTGTGATAAAACTTGATCAATTGTAGAACTGTTCTGCAGACCATGGATCACAGGATGAGAAGAAATGGCCTTAAAAAGCACCACATGGAGTGTTTGTGTTAAACAACAGATTTCAAATAACCTAACACCATGACAGTCAGTCTTCCAGGGAAGCTGGGACTTGTGGGGATGGTGGGCACAGACAGGAGAGTATCTCATAGGCAGATTAGACCAACCTCTGCCAGGGAGAACTTGGCAGAGCTGAGCCCGGCCTGGGGCATGGGGTAGACTACATGACCCCTCAAATACCCTGACAGGGCTGATTTCCTTATTTCTACAATGACTTAAATGTTCCCTGCACTGAAAATGGTTGTCACAGAGAAATTTCACAACTGACATTTTCCCTGTGAAATTCATAACTTCATTGGTAACAAGAGTGACCAGAATACCTAATGACTCATCCAGACAAAAATATCTTAAGGAGCTGAAAAATGAAAGCACTTAACATCATCTGCTTCAGTCTTGAGGGGACACAGGAGAAGATTTAATTTCCAAATGGGCTACATGGCAAAATGGCGCATTTCAGACACAAACACTATATCTGCTACATTGATATTTCCAAGATGAAAAAATATTTATCAGAACATCATTCTGAATTGAGAGTATTGGCTCATCATAGATCATTCCATTTAAATACAGGTAATAATTAGAAAATATTATAATCAAAGCATCTGTTTGATGTGGCTTTTAGATCTGTAATGATCTAAAAGTTGGGATCCTGATACTGCTGCATCAAACCCACCTCAAATCAGTGCTGCCTCCAAGCTCTGAGACAGGCCTGTCTCCCATTTAGGATTAGGTGGAATGGTGGAAGGCAAGTACTGATAATGAGCTAGTTGGTTTTGTGCTTTGATTTTGACTAAAACCTTATTTGAGTCTCACATGAAAACTTGACTTAAGCAAGAAATTTGTTCTGATGTCTGTTTTACTTTCTATGTGAGAAAAATACCCTCTCTGGTGCTTTGCAGTTATGTGGTACACATACACTTAAATGCTAACACAAAACGTTTTGGTAAGTCTGTAATAAAGATCCCTCTGAGTATGGAGAAGGCAGGCAACTGAATCAACAAATCAGTAGACTAAAGCTGAAAATATGTCTTGGACTTCAATTATGTGAGCAGCTCCTACCTGAAAGAATGGATTTCAAAACCAACCAACCAAACAAAAACCAACCAAAAAAACCACCCAAGCTGGGAAAGACAGATGGAAGTCATGCCCCTGCCTTACTATGACATTTTGATACAGGGAAATATTATTATCATGATTATCTGTACCAAAGCCAAATGCAATAACTTATGTAATAGCAACAACTCAGACAGATTCCCTCATTAGGAAATTATCTGGAGAGTGGGTTTAGGAAATGAAAACCATTGTATCCACCATCTATTCCCATTCTTTTCCTCTTGTCAGCTATATAGACGGATAAACTCAAAGATAATTTCTTAAACTATATCTGCTACGAGCCCAGATCTGATAAAAGCACAGTGCATTTGTAAGTTTGGGCACAGCAAGTATTCCCTTTGATTTCACTGGACTGTCTGGTATATGAGGATAACACAAATACTGGTACAGTTATGTTCTGATCTTCACTAGAATGGAGAATAAAGCCTTTTCTTCCCAAAAGATTCATCACTGATCATAAACAAAAAAATCATAAACCTAGCCTTTTATTACTTTGTATATTCCCTGGCAAAAGAGATGATCAAAGGCTAGCAGAGGGACAGGATCACTAGCTATAGCCATGAACATTATTTGTAAGGTAAAATGTGAATAACCAAACAAGAAACACCCCCCAGACTAAGAGGAGACTTACTGTTTTTTTACTGAAAAACTGGTTAGGATATTATTCCCATCAAATACCTCTTCAACACAAAAAAATTATGTATTTCCTTATTAAACAGACTCTTACCTTGATGCATGGCTAAGAGCAACCTGAGGATAACCTTCATTTCCCAGATGTGGAGGATGTGTAATATGTAATATGGGGCCAGCTGCTCAAGGAGCTGAGACAATCTGTCCAAGACAGACCCTGGCAAAGCTGTGGCGACCTGATCACTTTGGTGTTGGGGGTCCTGCCTCAAGGGGGCAGGCAACTCTGTACCACCCAGGGTCCTTCCAGCATACATTTCTGTCATTCTTTGTGATGAATGCTGAAGCAAGAAAGTTAGTTTGAATCAGATCCACAAAATACTTTGCTTTTGTACTTGCTAAAGGTTTGTGTGTAGGGGGTCTTAATAAGGTTATGAACTTCCCAGGATGACTGTGCATGGATCTGCACTTTGAATAAATGCCCTGGGACTATTACCTTATGCCCCTAACTAGGAGAAAACATTTGCTGAATGTCATGCAGATTCTAAGGCCTTAGGACACCAGGACACACTTCAATGATTGTTTGCTGTTGGATTACTGGCGCTGCCAGCACCACTGCTCGGTGGTGTCCATCCTCTTGCCAGGTAGTCAGCAGGGGAGGATAAAGAAATGTACAGTGTTTTCTTGGCCTCTTGAACCTTTTGCAAAGAAAAGGAGTAATACTCAGCCAAGAAACTTTGGCTGTCTTTTAAGCCTGATAAAATTCTGATGAAACACAAGTATTAATTATTAATACAAATGGCATCAGATGGCAAAAATTCATGCATATAAAATTGACTTATATTTACATTTGAAATGTTTTTCTTTTCTCCAGCGTAAAAGTTTGTCTTTAATGGCCTATTAGTGCTTAGTTAATGCTGCATTAGCTTATTTTTAATGTACTGAACTACCAACAAAGAAATCAAATCCAGACATTACCTCAAGAAGCAAACACAGAAGAAATCATGCATGGCAAAGAGGTGCTTACTTTTTTCCTTTTCACAGTCTGACTCACCAAACAAAATTCATTAGAATATTAGAAATTCAGTCTATGTAATAATGCACATCATATTAAAGAAGATCATGTCAAGGGTAATTTTGTGGTGTGATAGCAAGGGAATTGAACCAGCCACTCACAGTAACAATACCAAGTATTCGACAGCTAATCACCTATGTTTCATCTGAAATTCTTCTTCTGAATGAACATTCGAATGTCTCACCTCTTTTTTCTAATGAGTTTCCCTACTCAAGAGAAAAAAAGAATGGTAGTGCAATTCTAATGCAGTACCTGTAGCTTTATTTGCAGTTTTGCATACAATCTTTTAAATTAATTATTCAAGAGAGCTACACATAATTGATATAAACATAATAAACATTTATTTAGTTGCTGGATACCTGAGAGCCTCTAGATTGAACTGTATAGTTCTCCAAAGAGACAGTTACATTAAGGTTATGTGACTTAATTGCCCAGACTAATGTAAGTCATGCTAATAGGAACTTTAATAAATGAAAACTCTAAGAAGCAAGTACCATCAGAGACAATAGGTATGAAAGAACTTTCCTCCACAAAGCCTGGCTAGAAGTAGCCATATCACAAATTAATAATCCAGGTAAGCTAGTGTGTGGGCTGAGGCCGGGGCAGAGCAGACAGAAGATTCTGGCTGAGATGCTCCCATGAGGTGTGAGCACTGGGAGCACAGAGAGGTGCTGCCCAGCAGAACACCACATCTCCACAATGATGCCCTGGATGGGCAGCTTCCAGCCAGTGACTATGCAAACTGAGAAAGCATAATCCACTCGAAGTAAGATGGTTTTCTATCATACTAAGAAACTGTATATGAGTAATCTATGTATTTGTACTCCCAACTCCTTAATTGTATGCTTTACTCTTTATTTATTTAGCTAAATGTATGCTCAAAGTTTTCTAAACAGACTTTTAAATATATTAGTTCCTTATGCTTGTTTCTCAGGGGAAAGATCCTTTCCTTTTCCTCATTTATATTTTATACCTAATTTTTCCTGTGTATCTATGTTATGTATTAAATGATTCCCACTAAAACACAATCTTTGTTCATGAAAGGTAGGATTCCTGTGACTTAATATTAGACTCCTGGATTTCAATATCTTGCCTGGTGTCTGGGTTCCCTCCATTATCAGCAGAGAGTTCTCTCCCAGGGAAAACTCATTTGATTTGTCTCAGAAGCCTTCTTTAAACAACAATGAATCTCTCTGCCATGGTAGGGCTATATCTCTCTGCTTTGATTTTTGAAAAAGCTTGTCTACCTCTTTTATACCAAGTGCCTGGCTTTCAGATGACTGAAGTCAGGAGTGCTGGATTTAATCTCTTCCTGCTATAATGATGTTCCTCCACAGAAGTGGTAGTTTTAGATGATCTTCCCATGCAGTTGCTGAAATAAGATATTGCTTAGCATTTTTGAAATAAGTATATTTGCTCAGAAGATGACATACAGCTAATTTGCCCTCCTTGATTTCTCCTAGCAGATTTATCTTGATAGAATCTGTGTGGAGGTCAAAACCCTACCATGGCAGGGCTCAGATCCTACTTAAATTTTTTTTCCTTGCCCTGACTACGAATGTCTCCAAGCAAACGGCCACATGCAGATACAACACAATCTGCAGAGCTCCCAGTACATTATTTCTGTAGCAAGCATTTCTCTTTGAAGGAGCTGGCTGGGAACTCCTTCAATCCACAGCTTTTCCAAATGCCTCATTTTCATCACTGTGCCACATGCACAGTAACAAACATCATGGCCTTTTTTGGAGGGGATTATATTATAAACTAATATATTATATTAGGTTAACATATAACCTAACCCATGTAATGAATTATGATCTAGCTATAATTATAACCTAACCCATGTAATGAGTGGGCTCCCCTGGCTGGTAAACAGTGATTTCTGCCTGGCAATTGCAGAGTTCTTTACAGGCTTCAGAGCAAAATTAATTTTGTGCAAGGGTGTAATGTAAGATCTACATAAGGCTTGATTTCCACTCTTCTTTGTTATATAACATTTAAGGAGTACTCCAAATATGCAAAGCTCCTGATCTGGCCTTTTGACTTTTGCTGGCTAATTTAGGATTGAGATACTAAATTTTAAGGTCACTGCAAAATACAAAGAAAGTCTAAGAATAGAAGTCAGCTCCACTCAGTTGCTAAACCCCAAGACCTTAGGTGTCCTTATACCTAAAAATACTCACTTCCTGTGCTGAAACCGTTCAACATCTTCTGTGAGCTTTTAAGATCTTTTAATGCACTTCTACATATTTTAGAAGGTTCTTAATATCTTAGCATTTTTTTTCTAATTGATTTCTGATTACTTTCTCCCAAATTATTATTCCATGGCTGCAGTCTTGACAAGGCAAGCAGCAGGAATCTGCTCATCTTTGAGCTCCCCTTACTCTTAGAAGGTGCATTTCATTCCTACAGAGATGTAATTAACAACCTTCTGGCTTCTCCACACAAGCACAGCTTCTAACTAATCATTACCAGAAACAACAGGTTGTTCTAACAACAATTTCATTAGCACTTCATTATGCTGTATTAGGTGACATTGAAGGTGAAACTAGGAAAAGTAAAATAGTTCTGTATTGATTCAGTGCAGTTATTTCTAATGAGATAAATTGTACTACAGGATGTTTCCAAAGACTTATGTAGTGCCTCTCCTGAGAAGTGGGAAGCTGTCTGGTGTTTGCTTTCACTGTAACCAGAATGTTCTAAACTTTTTTGTTTGTAGGGATTTACTCCAATTACCTTCCTCTAATTCCAGGTGGGGTATTTTTTTCCAGCCCATCTCTTCTTTTCCTAAGCAAACATTGCTGTATAAGTCCATAGGAAATTGTCTTCATGCTAACTTTCTGCTGCTGATGTTTTGGATAAGATAACTTTCTTCAGTAAAGATGTAGCTAATAGAGATGTAAGCTACAGAAAAAGGTTTCCTTTAGAGCAGTTTCTGTCTTACCTTCCCTTAATTAAAAGTAATCTCACATCTTTTGGAGCATTATCCAAAATGCTAAAGTCAGTGAGTCTTCCCATCAGTGTCAGTGGTCTCTCTGCCTCTTGGCTAGTGATACAGTAATTTAGTACTTACAAAGCCATAGAATAATTGGGTTTGTATCAGCACCATATCCCTATTATTTGCTTGTAACAGCATCGAAGACTTAACAGAGCCCGGGGTGATGCCAAAGCATCCCATTGGGCTGCTGGAGTCTGTCTGCTTTGCAACAGGAGCAGTCTCCTGCCACTGCTCCCTCCTCAGCTCCAGCAGGACTTACCTTCCTGAGGTACATTTGCCCAGTACCAAAGCCACAGATTTTGCTATCGATCTTTGGTGTCATTCACACACTGTACAGTGTGTGTTTAGTGGAAGGAGAAGCAGGACTGCACCCAAAGGTGTATGAGCATCAAATACAACTGCAGAAGTAAAGGATCTACTATTTTCTGCTAGTTCTCAAACACTACTTGTTATGTATTAGTCCCCATTACCAAAGATTAAAAATACGACAAACCACTTTAAAAAGTATTTACACTGAGTATTGCTGTTGCAAGAATAATTTTTAAAATGTATCAGAAGTGTTAGGACAGACAAAAGAGTCAGTACTTTTAATGATGTGCATATGAATGAGAACTCAGGAACAGGGCAGATTTGTACTGGGAATATTCATGCTGGAAAACCCAGTATAATGAGTGAAACAGGAAATATCTTCCCATATGAGACAAAGAAGAATTCTTTCAGAGTTTATAATCCTTCTCTTTTTACTGAAGTCCCTGATTAAGTGCAGGACCGATTCTTACGGTGTGCATCAGCTTTTACATTTCTTCATACTATTTTCAGAATAACCAGGAGTAAATTAGTTAAAAATCTGTTATCCTTTTACCATTTATGAGTTGTGGTAGCTCAGCAAATGAGTTGGGAACAAATCCAGTGGCTTCTTTCACATAGTGTAAGTAGAAGCTTTGTTCCAGCTAGTTCTGGCCTGACATTTACTTCAAGTACTTATCTGTGGGAGCATACCAGGAAGGAAACTATAAAAATACATTTGAGGATCTTGTCAAGTTAAAAGTGGTCAACGAAGAATAAGCCTCTGCTGATACTGCAGTGCATTCCATAAACTCACCCCGTTGGCCAGTTGTGTTTTCCCAGTACCATAATCAGACACCATTCTTGAATTTTAGCTTTAAATTTATAAGTTTATTTCCCTGTTGCTTTCCTACCACCCTACTTTTCTGTAAGATTCAGAGTGCAGAAAGTCAAATCAGTACAGACCCTGTTTCAGAATTAGCAAACAAAGATTTAACTCATAAAAACTTCAGTTCTAATGGCACTTATAGAAAGGAAATGGAAATTATTAGACCACTTTTATGACAACAATCTTAGTATGGCACAGTCACAAGTACATGTTTTTATTTGTATTCTTCAAAATTTTGCTTACCTTATTCTTTGTGTGGAAATAGAGCAATGCACACAGTAACTGTGCTCTACAATAGCAATGTGTGAAGGGATAAAATCTGTGGTCTTTACTATGTCATGTGTCTGGAAAGCTGTGAGTCAGCAGTCTTGGTGAATCTAGAAGACTTTAGGGAGATGGGAGATGGGTTCTGCACCTCCCACACTGACTTCTTACCTCTGGTCAGATGCACCCTAGCTCTGACATTTAAGGGGGCGGTTCTAGACAGTTTTTAGAGTCCGACAAAATGAAAATAGACGATTCAAGCACACAGGTGTTCACTTTAGGGTGATCACATTGCTCTGTGCCCTCTCTACTCAGTGCCAGGAAATATCCACTGACTTCAAGGGGAATTTACATACCCTCAGACTGATTCCGTTGCTAAACAGAGGCACCCAGTGCAACTCATGTAAGATGTACTAGCTTATCCCACCCAGCTTGCCCTGCTGCTCCAGGTGAACATGAGGCTCCTACTGGTCACAGTTGCCCAGCCTGCAGGGGTGGGTGGTTCACATAACCACAGCTCAGCACATGAGCAGCTCTGGTTGCTCCAGAAACATGTAGTCAAGTGACTGTATCATGCCCTTAGCTCACATTCAAATGCTTACATTTGGAAGTTTGAAGAGATTTAGATGAATTCCATGTTTAGTTGGAAGAGACCTTGCCCAACTCTGCCTCAGTTGCGGCCAGGGAAGTGCCAGAGTACTGTTAGCTGATGATGAGTTCTCATTTCAGTGCCTACTGTGCAGAGCTAGATACTGAGGTTTCAGTGCAAACCAAGTGTAGGTGCCACACAAATTTCTGGCATGACTGCTGAGCTTTGTGGATAACGTTTTTTACTCATTTTATAGAGTAGAATGGATATGACATGATATTTTACAGTGACTTAGAGACAAATCCCTACCCCAAGAAGCTTAACTGACAAAAAGAGTTTAAAATAGATTAATTTCCATTGCTTGTGGGAACCCTAAGATGTATAGCTTTTGCTTAATTTTTGACCCAGCAAACCCTCATCTTTTTCTAAAAGCTGACACATAATGTGCTACCAGTTCCTGAAGAGCAGAAGCTAGTTGCAGCCTGCCTGCATTGTCGCAATCCAGTGTATAGAACTGTCTGTCTTTTAAACGCAAACCAGGCAGTGGGAAGTTGTGGAAAAAGAAGTAAAGCAAAAGCTGGACCTTTAGTAGAAAACAATCATGAGAGTGACTGCAGAAGTACAGACAGGAACTCTCACAGGCTTATGCAGGCTGCAGCGAAACCATTCCTGTCCTGAGCTGACAGTTCTCTGGAGCATCTGCAACGTTCATTACTTACAGCTTAACATGTACAGAGCCATAGGAGGAAAGTGCTCTTTATTCACCTGAACAGCTAAAGAGAGACTCAGCATGCAGCATGTTACTTTAAAGTCTGGGTAGCAGTTAGTTTTTTAAAGAACTCCATAAATAGACCTTCTCTTCAAAGCCATGAACAAGGTACATTGTGGAGGTACGGTACCCACAGAGGTTCAATTCAGACACAGCAGAAAGCTTCAGCCAGCAGCAGCCAGTCACAAAATATTTCTCATGTTTGTCAACATCACAAGAGTATTGTAACTAAAATGTGAATTTTCAAGTTTGTCATATTCCTAATTTGACCCAAGCAATATGTACCTCTTCCTCACAGCAACTTCTCTTTGTTCTTTCCCCCTTAAAGCAAAAGTAGACTAAGGGAAGCATTACAAAATATTTCCTATTCAAGTACTCAAGCATTCAAATTACTTTAAAAGTTAACTTAACACCTATTTTAAACCACTTGCTGTTTAAGAACAGAGGGGTTTTTTTTCCCCACAAAATGCTAATTTAAGGTGAATTGAAACATTTCATGTTTCAGTTGAAATAGAAAGCAAGTGTTAGGAGACCAGCAAACCTCACAAACTTCTGACACCATTCTTCTGGACTCAAAACTGCCTACAATCACTTTCACCTTCACAATAACCTTGTGAGAAATTTTCAGGCTGATGATGACTATATTTTCAGAATGATTTTTACAAAAAAATAGACCTTTCACCAAAGTACAAGGCAATCACAACCTAAGATGTGGTACACGCCTACTGAGACTATGAGTACATACCCTACTACCTTTTTGTGCAAGTTACTATAACAGATTAAAATTTGGTAAGTAAATAAAAGGGATCTGACAATGATCTTCTTTATTTCATAAGTTAGTCTTAGAAAGACTCTTCTATCTAGACAGGACTTAAAGGGAAAATGTTCTAATTTTTTTGTCTCTCTCTAAACTCTTATAGCCTGAGCAAAATTTCATGGATAATTTTTACCATCTTCTGACAACAAAGTAGAAAAATATGAAGTGCTTTCATCTACCTACACAAGAAAGTAATGGCTGTAGAAGTGGAGTATTGCATACCAAATGCTCACATGAAAATGCTCATAATCATTCTCCCAGAATCATTGACATTTTGAATAATTAATAGATTCAAGAAAATTACAATCTGTTCAAAGACAATCCATGAAAAAAGCCTAAGACTGCCAAACAAGTTATTCATCATAAATTACTGCTCTGCTGGTGCAGTTACATTACATAAAATGAAGCAGTCAACCCTTTAAGAACCAAATGTTTCACTACCCTTTCTAATGGGTGACAAACAGGTGAAATGAAGCACAGAGAACTAACAGAGGAGAAACCTTACAGTGACAGGAGAATATCCTCAACATATATCACATTTCCTATATTGGAAGTGCTGCAGTTCTTTCTAAGTAGAATAAAAAAATAAAGTAACACTAGAGCAAGAGGGATGCTGAGACCTGAATGAGTGTCAGTATGAATTTTCATTAGGCACAGCTGGAAGGTCTTTTGTGTTGTGTAACCAAGTCTATGAAAATTAAACAGTGTGAAAACTGCTGACACAACAACTGAGCTGCTTATACCAAGGCAGCCCCACAGCTGGTGTACAACAGCACACATCCCCACATGGACCAGTGAACACCAGTTGATTCAGAGGTCATCAAAGGCATTTTTTGACGAACCTTCAAAGGCTGAAAAATGGGCAAAGTTTAAAATTGTAACAAAAATTACAGATTTATAAACAAATCCAAATCCTTTCTTGTGTATCAGTGATAGACTTTAATGAAATGTAGCATTTTCTCCCACAATATACAACAAAAAAGTACCTGGTGAAATAAAAGTTATGTCTGAGAAGCTTTCATCCTCCTGGTCTTTTGTTAATAAAACACAGACACTAATCAGATGATGCCTTTTAACTATCAGAGCTTAAGGGTGCTTCTACAATGCTTTGTCCTACTGTCAGATATGAAATGTGTGCAATCTGTCAATGAGTAACTGAATATGCCCTGGGATAATTCCAGGGTGTTTCTTTTTTTCAGATTTCTACATCATTTCTATAATTCAGATTCCCATTTTCAGATGCACCTGGCTCTCCTCCCTGCACTGGCCTTATGCATCAGAAAAAGAGGTATTTGCAGAGGAGATCAGAGTGTTAGGACTGGCAAAAGAGCCTTGTCCTCTTTTCACTGTCCTGTGAAGCTACATCTATGTAAAGCTCACCTGGCTTCTACTGCTTAGATAGGGGTGGATTGGGTAGAGCGGTGCTGAGGTGGCTGCTGCCCCCATTCCTTATCTCTCTTCAGTGGCAGCAAACCCATCTCCCAAAGGCTGCTCCCCCTAATCTGGTTCACCTTCTACATAAGGCTTGTCCATAGGCTCGACATTCCTTTTCACCAGGGAAATGTCCTGGCCCATGCTCAGATCACCATTTCTCTGTTGTGCCTGTTTTGCTGAGACGTCATCTATGCTCTGTGCTGTTTGACAGGCTCGAAAAACAGAGTTAGAAGAAGTTCTTAGGACTCTGGTTGTGCAACCAGACTTCTTTCCAAAAGCAACCACTGGGCACTAAGGGATGGTGCACTCCAATGCAGGATGCCACCATACAGGCCAGGTGCTGTCCATATATGCACGTCAGCAAGTAACTGAGGATCACCCTGTACAGCAAGAGGGACAAAGCCAATGTACCTGTCCTTCATCTGGAAGCAGCAGTCATATAAGAAAGCAGGGAGAGATAAAGGTATATTTTAGAAGTTACCAAGTCAGAGATTCAAAAAGCTCCAGCAACCAGCTTGGGCAACAAAGAAAGTATCACAAACTCAGTGGGGCTTTTAAATGGGTACTGCTTAATAAATTAATTAACTTACCATTACCTGAAGAATTACCTTACTAATTATCTAAACGAAGGCTTAGAAGGTTGGTGTTTTCAGCCTGGAGAAGAGAATGCATGAGAGAGCTGCCTTCGAGTACATAAAGGGGTCTTGCAAGAGATCTGGAGGGGAACTTGATATAGAAGGCATGCAGTGATAGAACAAGAGGTAATGGCTTTAAACTTAGAGAGGGTAGGTTTAGATTAGATATAAGGACGGAATTATTGACTGTGAGGATGGTGAGACACTGGCACAGGTTGCTCAGAGAAGCTGTGGTTGTTCCATACCTGAAACGGTTTGGATAGGGTTGGATGGGGCTTTGAACAACCTGGTCTAGTGGAAGGTGTCCCTGCCCATGGCAGCAGGGTGAAACTAGATGAAGGATGTCCCTTCCAACCCAAACCATTCTGTGATTCCATGATCCTGTGGCTATCTATATAAAGGAATCATCTTTGCCTCATAGCATTCTTGTTAGTAGCTTCCCTCAGCACCTGTCATCAGCAGAGAGTTGGTGTCTCCACAGCCCAAAGACAGTCCAGTGTTGTTGCTGGAGGCTCCAAGCCTAAATGCTTCCTGTCTGCGTGTCTCACTGAAAGGGTTTTCCATTCTTCACTCACCCCAACCATTTAGCACAGAGATGATAAATACAAATAACCTTAAGGTAGTCATATATTCAAGTGTTTCCTCACAGAAATATTTTTCAGATTTGAATTTATAAGGAAGCCATTTACCAGTTTGTGATAAAGAGGGTATTGGCCTGTTGAAAAGAAGCAAATAACCAGCGTAAGAAACATTTTGTTCTGCTGTACATTTCTCTCATCATACATTGCCAAGAGATGGTAATGAGCAGTGAGTCATGAGTAGCGTTTCACTGGAATGAAAAATTGCAGAAATAGAACAGAAAGTACGCCCCATCTTTTCAAGATCCCCCATCCCATAAACACCAGAAGTTCATTAATTAGGATTTGAATGTAAATTAATGTGATTATTGCAAATTAATGCTGGGAACCAATCCAACAGAGTTGTCCAATAGATGTCACTGAGAATGCCAAGGCACATATACTTTTCTCCATATTGCCACTGGGAGCCTCATCTGCATCCATGGCTCTCCAGTATGTGCAGGGTCCTGGAGAGGCATCATACCCCCAGCAGCTTTGAGGCCTTAAGACATTGAAAGAATGAGGTGCAGCAATATTTAAGTTTATTCCAAATGTAGCAGACAGATTTCTAATAGTGCTTGGATATAAGTATCCAGCAGGTGTTCCAGAACTCCAGGCTAACTGGAAGTCTCATCACCTGAAGGTATTCTCATTATTTGTGCTAAGATAGCAACAAGCGACCAGTGATTCAGGATGTCTGAGACTGTAGGAATTATCAGACAGTCCATTCTCTTAGCTTTCCTTCCTACAAAAAATATACTGTACTGGGGTCATTGTATGAAGGTCACCTTCTGTCTGCAAGGCCTGAGGAGACTGGGAAGGCCTCCTGGACAGCTGTTTATTTGTCAAGCCCACAATGTTAGAGTAGATAATCCTGGTTTGGAAATAGGCATCCTTATTTCTAGAGCTCAGGTATTTTCTTCAGTGTCACACCTATCCTTCAGACCCAGTCACATCTGAAGTGCTCTTTGGGCCAAAGGGAAAACAGGTTCTTTCCCTTTCCCTCTTACTGTTCATGACAATCTTTCTATTGCCAGAGAAACTTGACTGTGGTTATCACCTGATTTAAAAGGAACAAACAAAATTTCCAACTTCCTTATGCTGCCATATGCACGTATTTTTGTTCAAATACATCACTAAGAGGACAGTTAAGTAGCCTGAGTTTTCTGCAAAGCATCTTCCAAGTATGCTCATCACTGTGCAAGGCACCCTTCTATTGCAAGTGCCTACAAAAGCTTCCCAAACTAAATTTGTCAATGTTGGTTCCCTGACTACTTACACAGCATTTGATTTGGTCTTGTCAGGACTCAGTCCCACAACTCTATCTACTTCACCCACTCTTCCCAATCTTTTGCACCTCAATGCTCCCACCTAAACCCTGTATTTTTTCATTCCTCCTTCTTTACCTATGCTTCCACCAACCAGCACACTGTGCTTTCTCATTCATATAAGGCAGGCTGCAAGTCCTCAGGCCATAGTCCTGTCCTCATCCTGAGCCAGATCACGTCTGGCATCCTGGACTAGAAGCACAATTGCAGGCTTCTAAGTGATGTATGTGTAAGGCACCCACAGCCACCATGGCAGCTCAGAGCTCTGTCTGTGCTGGTTTGCCAGTGGATGAAAGTGCCTGGGTCATGTCTCCTGAAAAGCCCACATGTACATAGAGGTTGTGGCCACTGCTTCCCATGCAACATTTCATACAACACTTGAGCAAGGTCTAGAGTGATAGTGGAAAGAGCCACCCACGTGTAGTCTGTATTTCCTTGCCTGCAATGAACATCCAGATGTGATCTGAGAGGAACCTCTGCTTAACCTTCTTGACTCTATGTAGGGAATACTCCCACCTCTGAAGGGGTAGCCTGGGAAATCCTGCTCTGCAGCTGACATACTGGTCACCAGCATGAACAATCTTATGAGCTCATAACAAATGGCCAATTCGGAAACACAACAAATTTCATGATTTACAGATCTCCAGGGAATTAACAGAATGGTGTGGAGAACCCTGCCAGTTTTGTTCCATGTGCTGGGTTCAGCAGATTTCTGATTGAGAGCAGCTGATGGGATAACATCTGGTGGTTGGTCCTTCGAGCAGGGCATAGCCTGACGTATGGCAGATGCAGCAGCAGAACTGCGTAACCTGCAGCTCACATCTCACTGGAGCTGCCAACCCAAGCTATGAGAGCAGGGCTTAATTCCAGTGCCACACTATAACCAGGAATAATCTTCAGCCATCCTAAATAGGCATCTTTGGAACTTGGATTTCCAGCCAAGGTGCTGTTTGGAGATCCAACTGAGAAAAACTAATAACAGAGAAAAACTAATAACTGAGATAAAGTCCAATTATCTGAATTTTGGGAGGGGTTTAATACACTTTACCTGTAAGACTTGCTTCTTAGATTTGTGATTTTTGGGTGAGCTCAATCCAAAACTTTTGCAGAACTGTTTAGAAATTCACTAAAACCTGGGAAGAGAGACAAGCTAGTTAAATTGCACACTCCAAAATCAGCCATTTGTTGTGACATAGGAAATGTATATTCTTTCAAACTCAAGTTTGAAAGAATCTGCATGTCTTCATCAGCGTCTTTACCATTTTGATCCTACAATTATCATTGTTTTAGTGGTACTAGG
Organism: Donacobius atricapilla; assembly: GCA_013397315.1. Lineage (NCBI taxonomy): Eukaryota > Metazoa > Chordata > Aves > Passeriformes > Mimidae > Donacobius > Donacobius atricapilla. The sequence continues at coordinate 517,541 of WBMY01010831.1, read as the reverse complement.
GTGATAAAAACTATGAACATGGTATGATGTGCTGTGTAGTGTGATCCAGACACCCATTAGCTGGTTCATTGTTCTAATTCTCAGGTTCAGTGTTTTAAACAGTTCGGTTATATTTATGGACCATGATAGCATGCTCACATGCACACACTACACAGCAATCAGAATTACAATAAATTTGAGTTAAGCCTTTAACTCAAGTGTTTAATCATCAATATGCATATCTAGTTGATTTTTTTAATGTGCTCTTATTCTTCTGGCAGCAAGTGCAGTTTACTTGTATATGGAGTGAAAGACAATCACTGTCATCTAATATAAAAGCAAGTGAATGGTCTTCATCACCATAACAGCCAAACAGCCAATTTGGCTTGCAGTGGGGCTGGGATAGAGCAATACACAGTATAGCTCCAAAGTGCACACTTAGATGCATGATGCAAAACAACGAGCACTGGGAGTGCCACTCAGAGCCATTTGTATGCAAAACAACTACCCTCAGCCTTGCTCTTTCTTGCTGGATGCCTGCAAGGAGATCCAGTCTCTCAGCAGAACTCTGCTGTAATTCTCACCTGCATTGAAACAAGTACAGGAAAACCAGTAAAGCTTGAGACTTTCATGGGTTTCTAATAGAGGAAGGTTTTCCCAGAAAAAAAACCAGAAGCTCAGCGAACCTAGGACCAGCTCCCTTGCCATATTTCATATTCCTCCTCTGAACTAGAGGGTTGCTACAAGCACTTCAAGGTGGAAAAAATATTAGGTACTGAGAAATCTGTCACCTATTCTCAGAATTTTTTCAATCACATCAAATTTTTTGAAATTAGTTTTGACATTAAAATTCAGCGTAAGGTACAGATCAGATAGAAAGTACAACAGTATTACTGAAGTTTCTTAAACCAATCAAAAGTGAGGTAATATAAAAGGTTTAGACTTACCTAATAAAGGCACCTAAAGAGCACAGTTTAAATGAATAGATAAATGCATGCTGTTTTCAAAACAAAATTCAGTCTCACTCCTCTCATAAAATTTAGTTTTCATTTTAATGTAACAAAATGTAACACCACCACCACCAACTTTAAATCCTGTGTAACACATGATCAACACCATTTTCTGATAACTGGTTTTTTACTTTGCATTTTGCTTCAGAAGAAATCATTACTATCTTTCACAGAGGTGCACTCTCTGTGCTGTTATACTGCTGTTATCCAAAACACATTACAGAAGCAGGCTCATCAGCTGAACAATCTTGGTCTCATAATAGCTTTGTCAGTATTGGAGAAAATTGTCTGGTTTATTAATGGCTGCTGTTTACCTAGAGTTTTTCTGCAGAAACAAAATAATGCAGCTCTACTGCTATCTCCTTGTCAATATAAAGTATATTTTCATGGCGATATTAAAGAAAAGCTAGTGTTCTTTATCATTTCTTTCACCTCCATTATCATGTCCCAGCTGAAGTAAGGACCTCAGTGTACTGGATTGCAACCACGTAATAATATTTGCCTCCCATGTATTTTAACTACCTGTCATGTACTTTCCCTCTTGGAATATATGTTGAAAAATAGAAAATGAGGATGCATTTAATATCTCTATCCAAAGGGAGATAATGCTATTTATTTCAAAGGGATAAAAAAAGTTTGCATAAAAGATATTTGTCGTTTCCTTTGCTATCACTTTATTTAGGCATATTTCTGATATTTTCATATTTGTACTAAATCAGATTGGGACCAATTTTTGCGGGAATAAAACACAAAAAATTTCAGTCGAGAAATGCAGAGATATTTGCTGGGCATGCAGTCCTGTAACAATCAGGATTTGTTATAGAACTCTGGAGAAGGAATGCCCTGGGGCACGGTAACAAGGAAATTTAGTCTAAGGATTTGAAGCACTGAGGTTGTAGTTCAAATTAAGAAAAGCCAAGCCAACCTAGTTTATTTCCTTCTATAGTGCAACAACTCTGTAAATGTAATATTTTTGTGAAGTTTTGTCATTTTGCAGGACTAATGGTTCAAACCATTTTTTTTCTGAGAAAATGCCTAATCAGGTCCAAAAAAATGTGAATCTTATAGCCACACATTGGTACATTCAAGGAAAATTAAGTTTTAAATAAACCCAAGCAGGTTAAATACACACTTGTCCAAGAAAGGACTGTGACTTGCCCCAGCAAGGTCAGCTACATGTGCGAGAAAATAAAGTTTCAACCTGAGATTCCTTGTCAGTCAACATCTAGGAGAAGGCAATCTGCAAAATGAAACAATCCAAGACATTTCAGTAAACAGATTTGAGGAGATCATGATATGCTCATAAAATTTCGTGGCGGGGGGGGAGGGGGAAGAGAAAGGCTTTATCTGTCACAAAATATATAGCTGCTCTTCCTTCTAATGCCTTGGAAATAAAGTAGTTTCATTTACAAGATATTGAGGATATCATTATGCTCCATTCCAGAACAGAAGTTGCTATTCCTCAGCTCATTTAACTGTTTTTGTACTATAATTTAGGAACACAAATATTTAACCATAAGGAAATGTTGCAAGCAAAATATGATTTGTGTACAAAAATGCTTCAGTTTAAAATAGAAGCAGTCCTCCTTTGACAAGGTTAAATGCAACTTTTAACACTCCAAGGATGCCAGCAGATAAAACACAGAAATAAAAAGCAGAGAGCCAAAAGACACATATGGAGTTAACAATGTGCTTTAAAAACTCAGCAGGGGGACTGGCATTCTCACACATGGGAGAGCCTTCAGTGAGCCCTGCAGGGAATGGGTCTACAGCTCTGGCTTCTAGAATGGGAAACAGCAGCTGCTTTTCCCTGCTGTCTTGGTTTTGCCTGGGACAGAGTTAATTTTTTTCCCAGTAGCCGGTACAGTGCTGTGTTTTGGAGGTAGTAAGATAATAATGTTGATAACACACTTTGTTTCTAAGTAGTGCTTACTTAAGTCAAGGACTTTTCAGTTTTCCATGCTCTGCCAATGAACAGGTGCACATGAAGCTGTGAGAGAGCATGGCCAGGATGGATGGCCTGGACTGGCCAAAGGGACATGCCATACCACAGAACATCAAGATCAATATAAAAACGAGAGGAATTAGCTGGGAAGGGTGCTCACTGTAAAGGGATGGGCTGAGCATCAATCAGTGGGTGGTGAGCAACTGGATTGTGCATCAGTTGTTTCTCTTGGCTTTTATTATTCTCTTTTCTTATCTGCTTTTTCATTGCTGTTGTTATTAGAAATGTTGTTATTATATTTTACTTTACTTCAATTATTAAACTTCTCTTATCTCAACTAATGGATTTTACCTTCTTCTGATTCTCATTCCTGTCCGACCAGGGATAAGGAAGGAGAGATATGGCTCATTGTATTTGGGCCAGAACTCCCCAGGCTGTACTCTGACCTCTGCTCTTCACCTTTCAAGTTATTTGCATCTCAGCAGGACATGGTTTAGCATTCAGTTGGCTGACTTAGTTTGAAGTCTAAACACAGTTGCAAGAAACGCTTGACACCTTTTGATCTCAAAAGTCTTCTTTGTAATTACTAAGCTAAGTTGTCTCCTTTCCACTCTTGGGGGACCCAAGCACATCTGTAACTTTGAATCGCAAAGGAGGAAGAGGGATAGGGGCTGCAATGAACTGGGAGTGGAACCAGTCTTTTCCACAATGCAATAGCTCTGATTTTTGTGAGAGGCAGACTTGTGGTAATTCCCCTGTGAATCACACTGCCTCAGTGGCAACAACACCAGGGCAAATCAGAAAACTGTTCCTGAATCTGACCTGCTTATCCTTCTGCACCCACACAGCAACCCATTTGCACAGGTGGATGTAAACCACGCCCGGTTAAGAGCGAACTGGAACACTTATTGAAGAGCAAGCTCTCTCCCAGACAACGTGTACACCAGAACAGCGCCTGTGCTGCTTCAGGTATTGGGACGCTGAACAGGCATCTCGGTGCCATCTGGCAAGAGGCTGCCCAGGGGCGCAGCCCTGTCACTGTGCAGAGTAGCAGCGGCTGCAGGCAGCCTGGAGGGCAATGTGGATGTGCAGGGGCACCATGTGGGCTCACAGGCATCACCCCTGCACACCAGGACAGACTGAGTCATCCTGCCCAGACTGGAAAACTATTCCACTTGAATTCAGGCATCTTACAGTGTCATATACCATCTCCAAAAGCATGAGGTGTTTTATATTAACTAGGTATGCAGGCACATAAATGCATGTGCATAATACAGCTTTTTAGTTTTCCTACAGAGATAATTCTTTTCCTGTGCAGAATAAGCAGAAACCTTGGTGTAGCTTTGTTTTCCCTTATATTACATTAAAACATTGCTATTCAGATTGAATTTTAGTGTGAATCACAAGATCATGTTGATGCTTCAGAATGTAAGTGCAGATTTCCCTTTGGGCTTTAAAGACATTTATGAAAGAAATCAAAAGAACTTGTTCAAATTTAAAATGTGGTAATATGTTACCTTCTAGCTATTTCTAATTTTTATTTTATTTCTGCAAAATGAAAAGAAAAAGCATTCTGAAGAGATTTACATTTAAAAAAATCAAAAGATCCACCACCCTGGAGGAGATTCTCACATAAAGTTTCTCTGTATTAAAAAGGCAACAGTTTTCTGCATAGATTTTGCTGTTGTTGTTGTTGCTGTTGTTACGGAATTAATAATTGATGTCTATTTTATTGAGAGTATTCCGAGCTTACATGCAGTTTTTAATTTACAAGATATGCGACTACTGTGATTACGGCTAGAAGTGATATGCAGAAACATTGAGAACTTGTTTGGGAAGAGACTGAAGAGGAAGAACACTCATGACTCATACAAAAATGTATTGAGCATTGTGTTTCTACAAAAGATAACTGTCTACAAGCCTGAGAAACACAAGCTGTTGTGATCTCATGTTCTCTTTCACAGAGCCCCAGTGCTGGCTTTGCATCTGGGTGGTGTGGAAGAAAGCAAAGGTCACCCCGGTCTTCAAAAAGGGCAAGAAGGAGAATCCAGGGAACTACTGGCCAGTCAGCATCACCTCAGTCCCTGGAAAGGTTATGGAGTGCCTCAATCTGGAGGCCATGTCTACCCACAGGAATGATAAGAAGGTGATCAAGAGTAGTCAGCACAGATTCACTCAAGGTAAACCATGTTTGACCAGCCTGATGATCTTCTACAATGAAACAACTACCTAATCGATGAGGAGAGAGCAGTGAGTATTGTCTGCCTCAACTTCAGTAAGGCTTTTGACAGGATCTCTCAAAATATTCTTACAAAACTCAGGAAGTGTGGATTGGATGCGTGAACAGAGGTGGATTGAGAACTGGCTGAACAGCAGGTGCCAGGCCTAGTGAGGCCACATCTGGAGTATTCTGTCCAGTTTTGGGCTCCTTATTACAAGAGAGACTTGGAGCTCCTGGAGTGGGTTGAGTGAAGGGCTACAATGATGATTAGGGGCTGGACCATCTCTCTTATGAGGACAGGCTGAGGGAACTGAGACTCAAGAAGGGATGACTAAGAGGGGATCTTGTCAATGTCTATCAGTATCTGAGGAAAGGGTGTCAAGAGGATGCAGCCAGGCTCTTCTTGGTGATTGTAAGTACCAGGACAAGAGGCAGTAGGCAGAAACTGATGCACATGGAGTTCCAGCTGAATATCAGGAAGAACTTCTTTACTGCGCAGTGGTCACACACTGGAACAGATTGGCCAAAGAGGTTGCAGAGTCTCCCTCACGGGATATATTCAAGAAGTATCTGGATGCAGTCCTGTGCAATATGGTCTGGGATGACCCTGCTTGAGCAGGGAGATTGGACCATATGACCCACTGTGGTCCCTTCCAACCTTGCCCATTCTGTGATTTTGTGACTTCATTGAAGTAGGCCTGGCTGAAAGAGCTTAAGTTTACCTAAGGAGAAGCAATGGTTGTAAGGAGATTATCAAAACTAACACTGGATTTTTCCTCCGTTGTGCCAACACCTGAACTGTTTCATTTCACTGTGACCTTGACTGTTACCCAAGCTATCAAAACTAAAGCACGGCAGCTTCTCTTTATTACTATCTTTTGTATAATGATTATTGCCAAAAAAAGGACAGAAAATATGGTTATGTGCTAATCCTGCCAATGTTGGGACAATATGGTTAAGTACTTATCTGCCAATGTTGGCACATCATTAATTTTGCATGAGGGAGAAATTCTGGCAAGTTATCATATAAAAATTTATTTAGCTGTATGAATTCTTGCAATAATACTATTATGATACAGTAAATTTATTTTTCTGAATCAGTGTTCAAGATAAAACCGATGATGTATATGTTAGGAAACAACAAGAAAAGATGAGTGTTGAAGGCAGCAATATGAGCCCCTAGTTTTGATGAATTTTAATCAGGACTTTGAAAAAAGGATTATTATTTAATCAGAAATTCACAGTCAAGTGCTTAACTCCAGATCCAAAATACAGCTATGGGTACCTGATGGAAATGCAGTGCTTTTCATCACTAAGCACACAATTTTGCTGAAGCTAAAAGGTGGCTGAAGCCAAGTGGAAGAACTTTCTAAAAATCATGTTTTCTTTCCTTGGCAGCTTCAGAAGCAGTTGGAAACAAATTCTAACCCTTTAGTTTCTTATGGTTGTGTTTTGCAGAAAACAGCATCAAGGGGACTTAAATGGCTATGAATTTCCTACATCAACAACAGATCTTCACAACTCTAAAATTACAGGCAATGTTGATTAAATCGTTAATATTTACTAAAACTGACCAAATTACCCTTTATTCACGAAATTAGTAGTTCTCAAACTTCTTTTTCACTGAGAACTGCAGTCTTTGCTGAAACCTTATTATGAAACAAATTAGGGCATTACGATATTATGATAATAGTCTAAAATTATAATAATCTGTATTACTGAATTAATGTCCTTATAATTGCTGGATGCCTTTCCACTTCAGCCTTCTGCTGCCCCATCTTAAAATCTCAACCATTTTCCCTTGCGTGGTAGCTGCTATCCCCCACAAACCACTTCTCATCACACCTTAAACATCTAATTTCTTTCCCAGGAGAGGTAAAGACTTGTTCCCTATTTCCATTCTTCGGAGGATTTCTGGCCATTTGCAAATCTGTGCTCAGCGAAGAGACCCTGCCTTGTTGCAAGCCCTTCCAGGCAGAGGTATCACATAAAACTGCTGGGGCATGATCGCTGCTCTGCTTGGGTGAGCCCCCTGCACACTCATAGACCGGGACAGCAAGCTCAGCATACCACAGTGCCAAACACCAGTTTCAGCCCCTTGTTTAAAAAATGCCTGGATGTGAACTCTCACTGGATGGCTTTAGGACTTCAAATAAAATTATAACTTTATGTGTGAGCTACAATCCCATGACACAAAACCCCTTGTGAGGAGCATATGAGAACAACCCAGGAAATACGGGAAACTTAACAGTGCTGTCACTGTTTTTCTTAAACGTGTTTGTTTACACTCAGGGCATGGCTGGGTTTGACTGAAAGCACGAAAAGATCAACCTTTCCTGAAAAACATCTCTCAAAGAACTTCATCCTTGAAAACCAGCTACATTAGTGTAGCTGCCAACAGGGTCGGAGAGATGCCTGCTCACCATTTTGAAATGCTTCCTATGCAGTTTATACAAGCCTTTCCAACCAGCTTCGAATTTCAGGCTTCATCAGTTCTAATGGAACATTGCGGCTGTGTTTGCGGTGTCAACACTTTTTTTTGGTCTGTTCTTGAGCTGCAGACTCTCTCTCCCTGCTATCACAACAGGAAACTCTTTCACCCTGACTTTCAGGCCCACATCTCCCCCTAACTGCTGCTGAAACAGAGGTCTGCCTAGAAGAGTTATTTTGGGCACTGTCAAGAGAAGTATCTCACAGTGCTCCTCACCAACATAAACCTTTATTGTTAAATAAATAATGTATAAATATAGAAAATACATTTGCAGATTTTTCTTAATCATGGGCCTTTTTATGGAACTGTAAATTCCTGTAGTTCAGTTATGTCCTTTTGTAAAAGTGCAGATGGAGATATAACGAAATCTATGGAGGAAATACATTTTTGGTTTGGGACAGTAAAGCACAGGCACGAAGGACCAAGGACAAGAGCATAGATGTGACCATGGTTCCTATTTTTTGACTCAGGATGGATTTATGAGGACTGGAGATTCTAAACCTAGGCTGAGCAGCCCCCCAAACTTCCCCATCACGTTCACTGCCAGTCCCACACTGTGCTGGGTAGAAGAAGGCACCAAGCAGCAGCAGAATTACTTTACTCTTGTCTTCAGGGACACCAGAGTCAGTTATCCTGAGGCTGGTGACAAATTCTGGACTAGGTACCATGACTGCACTGCATCCTCAGAGGCTGAGGGATTGTGCCAGCCATGGGCAGTGAGCCCTTGGCACCTCCCCGCTTCAGGCAGGGCTCTAGGAAAGAACTCAAGTGGAGGGTAAAGGAGTGTGAAAACATGGGACAAAAGGAATTTTGCTGGACCACGGTGAGAACTGTTTTCAGTGGCTGAGCTGAAAAACAATTGGCAGCAACCAGCATTAGGTTATGGCATGCTAATTATCTACTCTCATTACTTGAATGTATTTGAGGTGCATGTATCACTCTCAAAAGACGTGGAATCACAAACAATTATTTTTCCAGAAGGTCAGCACGTTTAGTCTACGTCATCTATTTGGTGGAAGACCATGATTCTTGCTTTATTACTTTAAATCTGTTAAAAAGCATCTTTTCTATTGGGTTTCTTAGGTTGTTACACACAATAGTTGAAACACCATGACCCATAAAAGCCAGAGGTTAATTTGATTTTCAGATATGTCAGCTGGAGTAAGCAGAAGGTCATGCAGATTGCCTATTGTTGTGGCACTGTGTTTGTTTAGGATATTTCCTGTGGCTGCCTTGGCTGCGGAAGCAGAGATGTTCAGACAGTCCTGTTTGAACATTTTCCCCATCAGCTCATTCCAGAACTGAACTGACTTCCCCCAATGCAACCTTTTCAGTGCTCAGTGCTTGGTTTTTTTCTTTCTGAGAGCATCTGAAGAAGCCTAGTTTCTGTAATCTTGGAAGATCCTTCAAGTTAGCCTGAGTGCTGCATTACAGCACAACTGAAACAGGTCCAGCCCTCAACCAATGAAGCTTCTGAGTGTTGCTGTACTCAGGATGGTCATTACTGGCACACTGTTAATGCTCTCACATGTCTGTCCCTTGACTGGCAGCACTGTAGTACTGAATTAAGTCCTGGGTTTTTGTCACTAAATCAGTTCAAACTGGGAGAAATGAAACAGATATAATAGTTACATTCTTGTGCCTTTAGAAAGAAGCATGAAGAGAATTATTCCATTATTTTTATTACAATTACTACTACTACTGCTGATGCTGCTACTGCTACTACTACTACTTTTTTAAAAACTCGCTCTGTAGGAGATTTTCAAAAGACATAGCTTCTAATCCATTAAAAAAGAAGTAAAAACAAAAACAAATCAGTCCTAAAACCCCTCCACAAATAAAATGTATTGAGGAAGAATTCTTTTAAATAAAACTGTCATGAGCATTATAAAAGAGGCCACTCAAGTTATAAAACAAGAGCAGGGGAGAAAGAGAGCCATGTGTTTGTCCAGGTTTAAATGCTTTAGGTCCCACACCACTGACATAGTGTTTTGCAGAAAAAGAAGCAGATACATGAGACCTTTAAAGGATGCTGTAGAAGACTGCACAAAATTTATAGTATCTTGTTTCACAACTAAACCAGAAGAGCTTTTTTTTACTCTAACACAACTCAATAAATATTTATATACTCACTTTTACATCTTTATCAAACTTCTGGAAGTGCCAACAAATTCTAAATCCTCACTGTTGTTGTTGTTGTCTACCGACAAGGTTCCATATATTAGTTCTACCAGTCTGAATGTCAGTATATTAATATCAGAATGTCATGTATTTGGGAAATCAGACTGACGGTACAGGGCCACAGACACCTCATGACCAATGCTGGAAAGAACATAAAGAAGGAATGAGAAAAACAGTTTCTATATTCCTGCTTACAGAAGATGTGCAGAAATCTAAGAGCTAAATGCAAAAGTAATATAATTTCTTTAACTTTCTCTGCTATCATTCACTATAGCTGCAACTATGATTATGAAAACATAACACATCTGGTAAACTCAGCCTGATGTCTAGGACCCTGGAGTTTTTACAACTTGCTCAAATATCCTGCTTCCTTCCTTGGCAAAACCATCTGAGAATGAGTACCACATAAGGCACCTGGGATTTCATATGTCCAAGCTGATATTCAAACCCCCAAGTTCTACCAGAACTGTTCATTTAATTAATAAAAAAATATTTTAAAAAGTAATGCCTAACTCTAAGCATTATGGTTAAGGCTTGACCATGCTGCCAACAAGACCATGGCTGATATGCATTTGAAAGCCAGTGCCTGGCTGGCCTGAAATGCAGGAAAGCTTGTGCAGCAGAAGCCACAGCCCAAATGAAGGGAGAGAATCTTTTTTTATGTTCACCATCCGCTCCTAAGCCACAATCAGCGGAAAAGAAGCCCCTCATCTGCCCATCCTGCTTAGTCTTGAGACATCTGCATGTAAGGAGTGTCTGCAGTGAAGGCAGCTGGCAGGTTACTCAAAAACTCCCCTCCTTGTGGTACATACAAATCACTCCACTGCATGTTTAACCCATTTTTAACCCAGGCTCTAATCAAGACTATATTGTATTCTGAAACAAGCTCCTGTTCAATCTGAAATGTTGAGGCAGTTGAAACACATGTGCCTGTACTCAGTCAAGCTTTTAGTACTGTTCCCCACCCCTACAAACACTTACATCTCCTTTTACCCGTTTATTTTCCTGTTGTCTCTGCATTGAAAACTATTTGATTATTTCCAACTTTTTTTGCTGAGACTGTCAGCAAAAGTGTTGCCACTGCTGACATTTTGAAGCATCTCACAACATCATCAGGGCAAGATGTTCTTTCCCAAGAGCCAGGGCAAAGGAGCCCCAGAGAGGACATAATCATCTTGCTCCACCTCCCCTATGAAAAGCTGCCAACAGAAACCCATAAACAAACTAGTCCCTATTCCATCCCATTATTAGCAGATTTTGCTACAGCCATTCAAAAGGAGCAGATAATGGAAAGTAAGAAGAGACTGTAGAAGCAAAATCATAATGATGATGCTTATTGTGAAACCGGAAAATTATTTTCAGGATATTTACAGGTAGATTCTTGTAGAAAAAGTCATTCTGTAGCCTTTGGCAAATGTGACATTTGCAGGCTTATGGCCAGCTTATGTTGAAGTATTTATTTATATTATACAGACTGCAAGAAGTGTTATGATTTTGTGACATCTTTTGCTGTGATTGCTAGTCAATTAAGATCCCTCCTCAGAGTCTTTTTTATGCCTAGGTATGTAAATGAAGGTTGCTTTCATGCAGCTCACAATGTTGCATTTATTAGTCCTCCACTGTAAGAAGGGATATGAACCCACTTTTCTGGCATGAATACTTTCCCCACTCAGCTGGACAATGCATTTTTGAGTCAAGATAGGGCTGTGACAGGCCTTCCCATCTTATCACCTCCAAAATATTTCTGGGAAGGTGCAGAAAGAATGAGTCTGAAAACGCAGAAGGGGGAGGCTCTATTGGGAAATGGGACACCAGGGTCCCGGCCCCTGCTTTGTTACAGCCATCCCGATTCAGTACAACAGTTGGGCTCTGAAAATACCTTCTCAGTTAAATCCTGCTGGTGAGAGAATTTCTAGTTTTTGAATCACTGAAAGTATAGGGTTTAACCCATGTTTAACCCAGCCATTCAGCATGACCAAGAACAAAGGCAATTCTCCACATGTATGTGGCACAACACCACCACATGTAAGGAGACAGGAGTGGGGCGGACAACTTCCAGCTCCTGTTCCTGCCTGCCATCCCAGGTCTCCTGGTGTGTCCATGTTGCATACTAGCACTAAACCCATGTGTACTACTAGGTTCACATGAGTCTAAAAGAAACTGTGTATTTGCTTGCCCTTCCCAAGTCCCCAGCCTACACAGTGCTTCAGCAGGTTTCTGATACATGCAATACTCAGAGGATGACCTGCAGACGAGGAGCACTGGGCCATGAAAGCTAAGTCTAGCTATAGTCCCTGTAGCCTGACAAAGCAAAAAATAGTTATGGGTTTTGGCCACCTTGTGGTTAGGATGGCAGTAAAAAAAGAACATTTTACGCTGAATTTAATATACTAGGGCTTGGGCCTGATAACATTTTGTGGATTTCGACTCTTTGGATAGCAGCCTTCATTTGGACTACCCAGCTCATGCTCTGTAGGGAACTGGATTAGACCACAAAGCCTTGGGACCATCACACTAACCATGTTCTGACGGTCTCTCTGAGCTTCAGCTGCAGAAGTCTCTCAAAAGGAAATCCATGCATAAAATTAATATTGACTAGAGGATGATGCAGTAGATATCAGGTATAGCAGAGGAAATATATCACTTCAAGTATTGCTAGCATTTATTTATTTTTAAGCTTAATTGGTGCTTCTGCATGCAAACTGGCAAGAACACCAACAGCTTCCATCTCATCAGCTCTGATAAGCCTAGAAATGCTGGGGCTTGCTGCAGGCAGACAGAGATCGGGTATTGCAGGAAGTAGAATTGATGTCTTAATAAGAGGCATTTTGTCCTCCACATCACTGTGATGCTTCAGGCACTGTGCTTCTGAAGGGCCTTTCTCTAGAGATAAAGAGCCACCTCATGCTAATTAAAGGTTGCACAGTCCTTTTGAAAAGGTAAAAATAACTTCATTGATTGCTACATGATGTGGTAATCTTCCTGAGTAGAATCATATGCAAAAATAAGACTTTCAATGTTTTTTGTATGGGAAATGACAGAGAAGTGCAACCAATTCTTCTGTCAAAGCTTTTTCTTCCCTGCATATACAGCTTCATCTCATAATGTCAGGCACCTATTCTGACACGCTCTCCGAAATCGTTCAGCAGCTCAGTTCACACCTGTGGATATTGACTACATCTGTGATAACATAACCCAGAAGTTCAAACCTGCAGAAATGGTGCATTCATCTCACATCAGACCTAATTCTTCTCTCACCAAAATCTTTGGGAGCTTTTATTGCCTTTATTCAGTGCATGAACAGTACAGAAAAGAAAACTTCAAGTAAGCAAGCAACATAAGGTATAAACAAGGTACAAGCTCACTAGAGTTACACTGTTGAAATGAATTCCACAGTCTTATGAGGCAGAACCCCAAGCCTTGCCATATTATGCAAAAGAAACAAAAAAGGGCCTGCACCAGAAATATTTTTTATTATCAGAAAAATTTTAAACACATCAAGTCAATTTACTTTCACTGGATACACTTCCAGCTACTCCACATATCATATACTTTCTGCTCAAGTACTGATAAGCTAGAACCCAAATCTTTACAGCCAAGTGGATATTTCATTTTGCAAGCTTTTTTTTATTTAAAGTGAATTTTCTTATAGTTTTCTAAAGAAGTAGCTAAAAGGCAAAAATAAGACACAAGGAAATGGAATGAAGCTGCATCCAGGTAAGGTCAGAATGGACATTAGGAAAGGTTTTCACTGAGAGTGTGTTTGATCACTGCAACAGGCTCTCCAGGGAACTGTTCATGGCATCCAGCCTGTCACAGGTCAAGGAGCATCTGCACAATGCTCTTAGCCACATGGTTTAGCTTTAGGTAGTACTGCAAGGAGCAGGGAGTTGGACTCCATGATCCTAATGGGTCCTTTCAAACTTGAGATATTCTATAGTTCTATATAAAAATAATACCCACAGAGATGTTATGATAGCCCTAAGAATTTTTTTCTGACTGTAAGTATTTGTGTACCTTTCTCCTGGTTGTGTGGAATAAGTTGATAGCTGGAGGGCAGGACTACAACTCAGAGGGATCTCAGTAGCCTGAAAAAATGAGCTGACAGGAACTTGCTGGAGTTCACCAAGAACATATGCAAAATCCTGCAACTGGGATGGGAAAAACCAATGCAGACAGACAAGAACACATCTTCACAGGAAAAGGCCTGAGGATCCTGGCAGGCAATAAGCTATCAGTCACCAATGTGCTTTTGCAGTGATGTAGGTTAAACACATATTGGGGTGTATTAGCAATAGTCATGGGAAGTGATCATACCCCTCTGAATGGCTCCTGTGAGGTTATTGTGTCCAGTTTGGGGCTCCCAACCAGACCTACTGGAGTGAGTCCAGCAGTGGGCCACCAAAGTTCTGCAAGAAGATGCTGAAATAAATGGATTTGTTCAGCTTTCAGAAGGCAGGGCTAAGGTGAAGAAACCTTACTTCTGCTTTCAACTACCTAATAAGAGGGTACAGAGAGGAAAGAATCTCAGAGGTATTCTCAAAAGTGAAGGGTGATAAGAGGCAACAGACACAAACTGCAACAACAGAAATTGCAAACAGATGGCAGGGGAAAAAAAAATTATTGAATGGGTGGTTGAATATTGGAACTGGTGCCCAGAGAGGCTGTGGTATCGCCATCCTTGAAAATCTGTCCTTGTAAATATTGAAAACTTGACTGGACAAGTTTCTGGAGAATATAACATAACTTCAAAGTTGACCCTGCTTTGAAAAGGAGTTGGACAACATGATTTTCAGAAGTCATCTCCAATCAGAAATATTTTATGCACGACAGTTTAGAGTGTTCTTTGTGTAAATCTGTTTTCATCATGATTAAAATTATTGAATTTGTTGAATGCTGAATGTGATGCCCATCAAGGTGGCATAATTCAGATGCTTCAGTGAGCTCATACGAATGTGCTTCTGGCCCACACGCAGCTTCATTCCCTGCTACAATTACCCTTTCAGAGAGAAAAGTAGATTTACTCCAATGTCAGAAATAAGTCAACATTAAAAAAAACCCTCCAGTTTAAAAAAAAAAGTCATCTTTTCTTTGCATTAGTCATGGGATTGCAGAAGGACAGAGAGTCAATTTTCAATCATTTGCATAGAGAATTCAGCCTCAAAAATTTATTGGAACTCAATATCCAAACCTTTAAAGGTCTACCTGCCACCAAGAAAAATGTCTGGCTTGGACCAGGTGGACCACAGGCTGGGAGATGCGGGGAATTTGCTGAGCCCTGCAGGGACTGCTTGTTACTTCCTTTGAAAAGTGAGGCTTCACTTCTGACTCAAAAGTGAACATGATCCTCTTTCCCAAAGAACTGAAATCAAGGCATCTCTGTACTTTTCAGTATGAAGAGGCCATATCCCTCCTGCTGTTCTGTTTTATCCTTACAGCATTCTTGTACCAGAGGTAAGCATCCACAGAATTTCAAACAGCGCACAGATCTGTTTTGAGTGGTGAACAGCTAAGCTGTCTCCCCATATGTCTCATCTGGGCTTTTCTTTGTCATCTAGCAGAGATAATAATTTAAACTCTAATGTATTCCTTCACATTTCTCCCTCATGCTTTGTACAGAATAGTGACAGCAGTATGGGGCCAGAGAAGAAACATTGCATTCTCTCTGTTTGAGTTTTAGTCAATATTTTTCACCATCTTTGGGTCCAAGAAACTGCAAAGTCTAGTATGTTGGCACAGCTTCTCCAGAAATACAATTCATAACCTGTGATGGATACAGGGATACAGGTCAGTTTTTGCTCATGTCCCTCTTCTCACTCTTGTCTTCTCTGGGTGGCAGGTCCTATAAGCATTACGGAGGGAAAGAGTGCTGGAGTACCTATTAGATGAAAATACAGAGGCCATCCAGCAGACAAAAGATAGTATAAAGATATCATCTTGGGTGGAAGAAACTGGGAATAAATTAAGAGAGGTTTACTATTCCTCAAAACACTTATAATATCAACCCTGGAAATGACTAAACAAGAGACAGGAAAAAGAAACACCTTGTCCTAAAGGAAGTGTATCTGTGATGCTTAATTTGGAGTACAATTATTTCCATTGCTACTTTAGAAGGCACTTAACATGCTCTTAGCATCCCTGTTCTCTAATATACTTTCAGCTCTCTAGACTTTATTAGTGGACAGTTTTATCATAAAAACTGGCAAGTGTCACAACAGTTCTACATTTCTTATGTCTGTATGTAAGGAACCTGAAGCAAGCACAGGCACTGTTTGAACTCAGTTCTCAGGATCTTATTTAATAATCAGAAACTGACAAGCTCACAGGACTCATTCTTCCAACCTCTGTAACTGTGCGTTCAGTTTCATGCCGGCTGGTTTCCAGTAGGAGCCAGCAAGATGATGGCCAGTC
This sequence comes from Donacobius atricapilla, assembly GCA_013397315.1. NCBI lineage: Eukaryota > Metazoa > Chordata > Aves > Passeriformes > Mimidae > Donacobius > Donacobius atricapilla. The sequence goes on along the minus strand of WBMY01010831.1, from coordinate 501,303 downwards.
ATCCCAACTATATGTATGCCATGTATGATGACTAACAAGCTTTCTCCTGCTAGTCTCCAGTACTGCCCCGCTCTCAAGGTTTGCCGTACCTACCTGCTCCATTTCGCAGGTCACTGCCTTTCAGTGAGACTTACAGCTCTAAGGAGGGCTGCAGAATCACAAGGCTCAAAGCCTTGCTTCAGAGGACAGAATTCCTATATGCTCCTACTCCATTCCTACATTTTCTTAAAAGCTGGGCACACCCAAATCTGCAACGCTTCCACACATTTGGGTGACCACCACATGGAAGAGACCTCCCTTTTTTTTTTTTTTTTTTTTTTTTTTCCAGTTGTGAAACGTGGTCAAAATTACCCAAGAGAAGAAGGGGTTAAAACATCTCTGTCGGCAAATTGGAAGATTTTTGGGCCCGTCCTTTCACTTTTGCTCCATGACAGCGTCCCAAACGCCTGGCGGTGAGCAGAGGAGCCCGGGGGCTGCCCCTCCGTCCCCGCTGACCGGCGGGGCACGTCCCGGCCTCCGCCGGCGGGCAGCGGCACCCGCGGCAGGCCGGCAGCACGGCTCGCTTTCGGCCGCTGTTCGTTCTTCTAACAAATGGCCTCCTGGGGAAAATACCCTTGGCGTGTTTGAGCAGGAGAAGGCAAGTAAACCCTCCAAGCGGGCGCCTCGTCCCGCAGGATCAGCGGGCTCTGCCGAGT